>JAPMOQ010055686.1:5308755-5348263 GCA_026543055.1 Argiope trifasciata
AGGTGGCGCTGTTCATGTGGGCGGGGCACATGACGTTGATCTTAACACTCACATTACACCCTTATATCAAATTATGAAATATAAAATTCCTTGCATTTTCAAGCTTTTATTTTTCTTCGAGTTTTAATATTTGAGCAAATATGAATTCAAAATTAATTTTTCGTTTTCGATAATTTAAGACCCCTTACATCATTGAATCCGCAAGTTATCAGCATGAAAAAAAAACCGTTTACGAATGGGTTTTGATTTTTTTTAAAAAAATACATTTCTAAAACACCATTTGTTATGATTTGATCAATTTTTTACAGTTTCCAACGGTTAACTCTCTTTATTTTTCAATTTTCTCCCGATAAACGTGATTTTAGACCCCATGTTGCATGGCAACTCTTTATTATCTTGATGCCTACTATCACCCCTATGAATTTGTCAGGCGAATTCGGCAATAAATTTTATATTCTTAAAATATAAAATAAAGAAAGTATAGTCAAAGTAAGCAATTATAAACAATTAATTGATCTCTAATCTATGATTTGAAATTTGTCCTTCAGAATTCAAACTAACATGTTTAAAATATTATAGATTTTTAAGAATTGCTTTTTTTTTCATGTCAGTTTTTTTTAGTTGCTTGTTTAATGTTTTTAAATAATCTCAGAATTGAGTAATATACATACTAGTCTTTTAAATGTTTTTTTTAATGTTCATAAAATTGTTCTTTTAATATGTGGAAAAAATTGAGCAACTTAATACAGTGAAACCTCGTTACAACAATATTTTAGGGACCAAATAAATATATTGTTGTAGAGAGGCATATTGTTATATCGAGGGCCCACATATTTTGAGCATTTAATAAGAGTTTTTTTATTATTATTATTAGTTTAAGGTGCATAACATACTACTTTTAAGTCTATATTTAGAAGAAATTAATTTGTAAAATACTAATAATAGTGGTTTAAATACTAAAAAAATAAATAAATAAGATAAACTCAGAAAATAAGCACAGAAATATTCACATACCTGAAAACACTTTTTATTGAAAATAATCCAGTATTTTTGTTTGTTTATTCATTTTTTTAACTGTTAAGTTCACCAATACTGTATGCATTGAGTCTAGTGCACGAAAATGTTCTTCATTTGTCGACGGAAGGCTTGAAAAAAATGTCCGCAGGGAATTCACAGATTGAAGAGCTAGCTTCCTGGGATGACAATAAGGACTGCGATGGGCCTGTATTATCATCATCATCTTCATAATAAGTTGTCGATTATGAAACTTGCTTGACCGGTTTTTGAGGGTAGAAACGGAAAATTGCTGGCGACATTTCACCGTGTGATAAGGCCTTTAGGGAACAATATCGCTTGAAAGAAAGAAAAGTTTAAACCAAATGTTTCGCGTAGAACTCAAAATCGTTAAAGACTATAAAACAACCTTTGAACTCACTTTTCAGACGTCACTTAACAACACCCCGCCTCCATCTCCCCCTGTTCCTCTAACAAAGGGCACTTGTTCTTTGATAAGGTGACCAGACAGGTCCAGATGTCCTTAAACCTTATCAGAATTCCAAAGCTTACTGGGAAATGCGACTAGGCATACATTTACACTTCACCCCCCCCAAACCAACTCCAATTCCCAAAAGGGTGGTCTTCATCTGTTTTGAAATCTGAACAATAGCTATTTATTCAGGGATAAGTTGAATATCCATAATGAGTCTTAATAGACGGAAAAAATAACAAAAGAAAACGAAAAAAAAAAGCATTTGAAAATCAAAATATTATTATAAAGGGAGAAAATAATACTGAAATTTAGATTGAAAAAATCGTTTTACAGAGGTTTATTGTTCTAGAGAATATCGTAATATTGAGGGGAGATTAACATAAGTTTATATGCAAATTCACCGGGACCACAAAACATTATTGTAGTAGAGGGAGTTATTGTTGTATCGGGTATCGTTGTAGCGAGAGTTTACTGTATTCTTTTTCTTCGATCAATCGAATGCTAAAATGGTTGTTATTTAAAATGGTTGCTTGTAACTTGCAAGTAAAAAATTGTCCAATATTTTTTTTATTTAAACTAGTTATTATTAGCTAATGTCATTTAATATTTCAAAAGGTATAAAAAATTGATAAATATCACATGGTCGAAAAGCAAAAGAGAAAATTATTCATAATTAAGGATTATCATTTGACAAAATGACATTGTATATGGCTGATAGTTGGTGACATATGCCTCAACAACAAAAATTAATGATTTTTGTAAATGTTTAGGACATCTAGGGTGTTTGTGTTTGTAAGGTTTAATTTTCTACAATGAGAGAGAGAACAGTGTTTGTTAAAAATGTAGAAAATCAACTAAAATTTTGTGTTGAAGTTATCTTCTGAAAGCGTTCTTTTTTACTCTGTAATAAAGGAGTTATGCCAGAGAACGCCTTGAATGGGATTAATTTATAATAATTACGAAATATCTACCTTCGGCCTGAAATTGACATTATTTTTAAAAATTTTTTGGTTGGAAACTATGAAACGGGCGTTGAATGACAGTAAAATTAAACAGAAAACGTTCGTTTCATAGTTTCCAACCTAATATTTGTTGATTCTTGACGAGTTTTTTTTTTTTGGTCATTAATCCCTGGGATCCGGTTAAACTTATCTTAAATTTGAGTTTGGTTCTTAAATGAGTTTTTCCCATCCAATAAAACAAAAATTTAACGCAGAACTAAACTTGTAATCACAAAATTAGATGCCTAATTTGACGTACTTAAGTCGATGGATTTCTGAGTTATTGCGCTTACATGCTTCTGAAAGTACAAACCGAAAGACCGTCAATTGGAAATAAAGATTTAAAAAATGAACGATTTTTGACGACTTTTTACTATGGCTCCCAATGACAAATTCCAGTTCTAGGCTCAACATTAACAAACAAATTTTGCTTTATAGTCCACTTTTAAAAATAATCATCGGAATAGACTTATATAATTCTATCATCACTAAGAAAATAATTGCGCATTAATATTTATATGCACGTGTGATTGTTTGTCATTTGCTTTGACCGAAATCATATATATTTTTATATCTAGATGATTTTTAAAAAAATTTATAATGATAATGCCTCAGCTGATAAAAATGCGATGTTGAAAATGTAAGAAAAATTTTTTAAAGCACCATCTCCATTTTAATTTTGTTTACGACTTTTCCAGGAAAATTAATTCTAGGATCAGCATTAATGGAGAAATATGTTAATAGACAGCCAACATTTTCAAAAGAGAACTCTCCTAACGTTTCTGTAGCTATGAATGAAATTGAAGGAATTGAAGTTCATAGTAGTTCTATAGAAAAGACTATTGTATCAAACGAATCATCGGAAAATTCATTGTGTTGCCCAATCAGGTAGAAAATTATTTTTTCGTCTTCTTTCTTTTATTGTATGCCTTACGTAGTTCAACTACTTGTTTTTATCATAAATTGGATACAGTTATGCAGTTAAAAACAGCATGCCATTTTGTTTGATATGTTATTATTGATTTGTGTTAAGATCTCAACTTTTGAACTGGAACGTTATAAGAATAATAACCGATGCTTAAAAAGATCGTTTGCGTATGTGGGTCTCGTACACTTTAAATCTGTTTCCAAGATCCAAACAATCTAAGGTTCAAAGAAAAACATCATTGATGCAGAGCGGAAGTTTTTCAGAGAAAGGTGCCAGCTCGCTTTTCAACGTTTGACTTCATATAAAAATCATATAAAAACAGCCTAGGAGTTGAATATTAATGCAACAAAATTTATTATCATTGTATTTTGAACTCAGTTTTGAAAAAAATTGTCTCTATGAATATCATTATTGTAGGAAGTTGAGTGCGAATTTACTGTGCAAAAGATATCTCATTATACGTTATTGCATTTTGGAAAGTGTGATACTAGAATTTTTCCATCAATGCTTTGAAACATTGCTGAAAACAACAGTTGTATTTCGGAATATGAAGTTCTGAATCTTCTTCTACATATTTTGAATTTATTTAAATGTAATAAACTCACAACGCACATGTGTGCGTGTGTGTGCTCAATTTTGACTGATTTACCACATTTGTTGCAAAGTAATAAAAAAAAAAGCTGCTTGTTTATTTAATGATTTTTAGGTTGTATCATAATCACCAACCAGCATTTAAGATGCAAAGATTTTACTAAGATGGTTGACGATGAAGTTATATTTTTTGGAGGACCGTAAAAAAAAGCAAGTGCTGAAGTTATGTACTTTTTAGAATTACTAATATAACTTCATTTTTAAAAATCTGTTATTTTTATTATTATTTTGTCTACTATCTTAGTCAAAATTTTCTGATCTATCTGCGATGCTTGAAATAATGTAGATAACATATTTTTCAGTTGCTCGGCTTTGAAAGAATGGGATTCATTTCGGACAATGGCGGGTTGGCTCCCCTACATTGCACATATGTTTGCTGAACCGGTAGCTCTTCTCCGATGTCTTATGTCTCCCCCTCTATGTGCCCCACTAATTATTTATTTAATTAGTGTACTGATGATATTTATAGTTATGTGCAACCTACCAGACGAAGCTAAGTCTCAAGATCCAAGTGCTGAACCTAATAAAAGACAGCCATTAACCAAAGAAGCACTAATTTTGATTTTAATGCCAGGCACTATAGGAGTAATGCTTATGGCAAAGGAATTTTGTACATTTTAATTAAAATGATATTTGATTTATCAGCATTGTTTAGTTTATGTCTTTCCTTATTTTAACGACTGACTTTTTGAGCCTAACAAACATTTTTAACGATATTATTCAATATTAAAATGATATGAATTAAACATTCAACTACTTTAATTGTAATGGGAATGTTGCTTTGTTGATATCATCTAATTCTTTTATTTAATAATAATTCTATAAAAATAATTTTATTGAAAATAAATGTACATTGTGTGGGGGGGGGGGCTAAAATTTTATCCTTGTGATAACATACTGTGAGATTTTTATAATGATTTCTTGCACGTGTCAACCACAGGCAAAGGGAATCAGGGATCTTTTAAAATAATTTGTTTAGGTCAACAGCTTTTTATCCCTTCACTCGGAGCATGGGAACCACTGACAAAAACACTTTTACAGAGCTTTCTGCTGCATTAATTAAATAGAAAAATTGGAACGGGATCAGGAAATAAAAGAATATCTAAGAATGAAGTTAATATGGACTGAATTAAGATAAAAATTAGGAAATTAAATTAAGATTAGATTCTAAAATATCATTACAACATAAAATAACAAATTATATTCAAATAATATAAAAACAAATGATAGATTATATACAAAAATACAAATTCAAAATATTAACTGCACTATGCTCTTTGCTAAATGACAGCTATTCAATACAAAACTCTTGAACTAGAATTTTAGGGATTCTAGGTGAATATACCCCTATCGACCAAACATATCATCTCTAGAATAATTGTTGGATTTAAGAATAATATATACTTTTTAAGAACTCTTAATCTCCATAATTAAAATAAAACTTTCTAAAAACAAAAAATTAAGATTTCTTTCTTTCAATCTCATCTCGATATGATGATTTATTTTGAAAGTTCCGAAATTCAGATGATACCTGGTATTAATAATCCAGTCATGAAAGTTTAAAACTATATTTGCTGATTAATAATGAGATATCAACACAATATAAACGAATCATGTTAATAATAGTTGATAAAAATTGAGCTCAACATAATTCAGAAGGTCAAATTTTTATTCACCGAATATTGCTACCAATCGGGGGGGGGGGGGGAACAATCTATGTTTTGCAGTAGCTAATAAAGGGTTTAAAACTGCTTATGACTAAATTGAATTATTAAAACTGGTTAATAAAACTTCTAAGATCAGATACTATGCGAGAAAAAAAGCAATGATGGGATGAAAGATGACGCTCATAGAATCAGAAACTATTAATCAGAAGCTTTTAAGTTTTGAGTCTATAAAATTTTAACCAATTTATCTCATTACAAGGTGAAATCAAAGCAATAAAAAAAACTCCTTGACCACCAACCCTCTTCCATTATATCAGGTTTGAAAAGAAATTCTTCACTGGAATTACAACTCCGTTATATTGTTTCAACTAGATATGTTAAGCCCATAATCATTTAATCGCTGCAAAGCGAGTGGCATTTAATAATTACTCGAATAACCTTTCTACAGTTACAATTTTTTAATGCGCATCGTAAATGCCGGCACGGGCAGTATAGCTAATATTGTCGCAATAGGAATTATCTGCATATAGTCAGCCTGCCTCAGAAACAAGACCGAAGGCACGAATCCCAGTCAATTCACATTCACATTGCATAAAATGTTGAACTTTAGTATAAAATTTTTGTTAATGTTCTAGAGCTTTCTATAACCTTCTTTACAATTTTAGATTATTCCATAAAGGTATAAATTCTGATTTTCACGAGCAGTAGTGTGAGTTCTTCACCTGAATTTTTTTCATGTTGCTTATAAACTTGATATAGTGTTACTATGTGAACTGTTCTTCGTGACAATACGATCAAGTATTGAAATCAAGTATTACAATCAAGTACGAAAATCAAGTATTGAAAGAGAATTGTATTTACTCCTATCAAATAATATTTATAATTCATCCAAAAATTATTTACCAATATAAATAACAGAATCAATATTATTCTAATATTTATTTTTAGAATCTATAAATATTATGGATAGCATCTTATATATTTATGCCCGATATTTCAACATATGTTTGGCTATGATTCCTAAAATTGTTTAGACATGTTGCCTTACCAATAATTTTAGAATTTTAAATAATGAACATTAGATGCATATTGAATTAATTTTATGTATTTATTAATTTATAACTATACAATTTTGTTTTGGATGTTAAAAAAATAAATAAACATTCTCATTTTGATTTCAATAGTTTGTGTCTTCACTTTTCATAGGAGAAAGGAGGAGGTACACAAAATGAAAGAACTCATAAGTGAAAAAATTATGAATAAGTAATTGTAAACACATATCAAAATTAAAGCTATTTTCAGATGACTAGCAATGGGAGGAAAGACGATGAATATTTGCTGGTATATTGCTTTGAATACTAGATTGATTTTTTTTTTTAATTTCAAGGTTAGGTATAAAAATTATCTTTAGATTGCACCCACGGAAAGGCAAAGTCGTGATGTTCCGAAGTTTTGCGGTATGATAAAATGGCCACGAGCATCTACACATCATAATTTAGAGTAGCAATTATAATTCATAAGTTTGAAGGAAAGATTAACATTAATTAAACTAGTGTAGAACTGCGCATAAAGATCTAACGTTATGAAATTTGGTATAATTATTTAATTAATCGTTATGATATAATTATGGACATAAAAATAAAATTTTGATTATTTATGGGAGAATAGAGAAATTTACGGTTTTACGTGCCCTTCAACGAGGACTAATTTAGTTAACTATTTGAAAAAATCCAGAAAATTCCACGCATGTAGATCATCGTAATAGTTATCTGAGGCCGAAACAAAAATAATTTTGAAAAATTCTTTAATTCCCTAGACTGGCAACATTCTTGGACTTGAAAAATTAATATAAATGTTATAAATTGCGGCCCTAGGCCTTTCCTAAAGTTGGGCATGGATGGGTTTGATGAATGTCTCCATAAAACATAATACGCACTTCAAAGTTATGTCCTCTTTGCTGTAGATCTAAGTCCTTTAACGCCACAAGACTTATCTTAAAATAAATCAGAAGGGCAAAAGAATAATTTTGTGTCAAGTAATATATCTGTAACAGTCTATGCTATTATTGAAAGGGACACTTCCCTCGGTGTGTCAAGAACTTGGTCCATTCTCTTGTTCTCTTGTTGCTTTTCCCCTCCATTTCCTCGAAACCCGGAAGGACAGATTTTGTAAAGGTAAGGGGAAAGTAACAATAAAGAATAACATTCTTGTCTGTTGTTTGTATTGTGAGCATTCAAGGACGGTCAATGACAGCAAAATAGAAAGGAACTTTTTGAACATAAAATCATGTAAGTTTTCAGGCATCTTTAATTCTTTTCTTTCTAACAGAATGAATTTTTACATACCAATGTGAATTTGTTTTAAAGGACAATATAAACTAATAAAGGAAATAAGTTCTTTTCGAGGAGTGATATATTGCCATTATATTTATATTAAGAATTGCTATTTACAGAATGAAAAGTAATTTACAAAAATTATGCAACTTTTGTTAAAATATATCGAATAAAATAAATACAGGATGAATAAAAATTATGGACCCTATTTTAAAAAATCATATTTTCAAAATTATTGCGCTATTGCAATAAATGATACCTGAATTTAAAGATAATTATAATTATACTAAGTTTTTTTCAATTACAAATGTTCGATGCGTGACCCTCTTGTTGCACGATACACTCCCAATCTGTAATCCAGTTCGTTCCAAACATTTTGTAGCATTTTTTTTCCGTTATCTTTGACATAACCCCACAAAAAGAAATCATTGTAACAATACATTGTTTATTTACCACCAATGCCGAAAATATTGCTAGAACTTAAAGAACACATTTGTGCAGCATTCAGAACTATTGGCAGAGTGATGTTACAAAATGTTTGAAACGAAATGGATTACAGATTGGACGTGTATCATATAACAAGATGGTCACACATTGAACATTTGTAACTGAATAAAACTTAGTGCAATTATCGTTAAATGCATATATTATTTATTGAAATATGTTCAATAGTCTGCAAAATATGATTTTTAAAAATCATATTTGTTTTCACCCGGTATTTTGTTTTAACAAGAGAAAAGTTCCAGTACACAAATAAAATCTTACAGAAATTGTTCGTATTCATTACTACCAAAATACTTGAGTGAAATAGCAATAGCCAGAAAAATAAAAAGGCAGACTTTTTAAAGCCATAATTTTCGATTAAATTCCTTTTAGAATTTCGTATAATAGTTCAGACAAAATAACGTCATTAACAATAAAATGTGAATGAAAAACCGTCCGAAATTTATATTCGGATAATTTCACTGAAATAATTTGAAAGTAAAATTATTTCTGGTTTAAATCAAAATGTCAGAACAATAATAATGTATTGATTGGTCTTTAACATCATAAATTCATTCTTTTCGGAGGAAAGCTTATTGGTTTTATGTTTAATTAAAAGAAAATAAGATTTATTTAATTACAAGCATTTAATGTGTTGGTCAAGGCAGTTTCCTTTTATAAAAAAGTGAATATGTATTATTTTGCCCTGCATAATACTTTTTAGTGATTTAAAAAAAATCTATAATAATCTTAATAATTCTGATCTAATAAGTCGAATTGTTTACAAATGAACAAATAAGTTTTCTTTCAATAAGAAAAATAGAGATAGAATTTTTGTATCAGAGTTTATATATAAAAACAATGCAACAAAATTATAGTTTCACAAATATCGTGCAACTATTCATTTCATCAATATACTTGACTTAAATATGCGCTTTTAAATCTATCAAAACAATTTTCAAACAATTGCATTGAAGAATTGGATAAACTAATTCAGTTACTACTCCTGAAACGTACAAAAAAAAAAAAATGTTGGCTTTTTTTTCCAATTTATCTTCTTATTTCAGTACATAAAACAAAAAACATAAAAACCCTACTATCTATTAAAAAGAAAAGAAAAGAGATTTTAATCATAATTTATTGATTCATTGAAAATATCGCTATCCTCGGAAGAAATAAAACGGTTTCTTTTAGATGAAAGTTTTACGAAAATGAGAAGCCGATGAAAAATAAACAGAGAAGAGCGAAAGTGGGAGATTTGGTGAGAATGGACGTATATTCTGAATAAATTTTGGCGAAAACTCTCTAAGCTCAAATGTTGAGATGGAGCTTGGATGGAGGCGTTTCCAAAAAAACTCTTCCTCTTAATTTTTTTCTAGAGTCCTCGCTTCATCTTTTATCTACCGTAGAGTTATTAATAATTCATGATATAAAAATGAGTAAATAAAAATTATAATTTCTCATTTTTTTTTTATTTCTTATTCAAAACAAATTATGTGTATAAACAAATGAGATATGCTATCTTCACAGCAAAAATATGAATTTCTTATAAATTTTGGAATCCAAATTTTGCTACGAACTTTCAACCCTAGATTCCCCATCTATTTATCAAACTGGCTATTTGTTTCATAAAAATTCGAAAATTGATATGAAAATAATATTGATAGATAACTAAAATTATCTGAAAATGGATTTGGATTCGTAAAATATTTACCAATATTTTTTTTGTAATATTATGATATTCTTTTTTTGTCATGATCATTATAATTATTAACGCACACAAAAAATGTATAACAAATAGCCTTTTTTAATTATTTTTTCACAATTTCTGTCTTTTTTTATTTAAAAAAATAATTAAATTTTTAAAAATAAATTAATGATTGCTAACAATATTTTTGAACGAAATATTTTAATTTCTATACGAGTAAAAAAATTTTTTCTTTTAATTAGTTAATGGCAAATTTGAACAAATCTTCTAAATCCAAGCTTTTTTTTCCCATCTGTGAAATTTAATTTTCTCCCCAAAAAAATCATTCTTTTTTCTCAAAACTTGACCTTTTAAAAATTATTTTACATTTAATATTTGATGTCATAAATCATTGCCCATAATTAGGAACAAAATGCTATAGATATCTGTTTGCGTACGTTGCATTCTTAAATCAGTATCATGACGTACACCATTCTTGAATTTTTATGATTTTGTACGTGACCCTCCAATTTTGGCAAAACTACATAACAAGAAAATTTCTTAATAAGTCTTCTTGGAAAAATAAAGGGGGTGCCTCTTAATGTTATCACGGCTTATGTTGCCATTCGCTTTATATTGTCCTCTTATTCAAAACTGAGTTTTCAAATATGCACAAAAACAACAGTTTTCTTTTATCACTACATCGCTTATTGGTATCAGTTTTGAAGTAGATAATTAACCAATCCTTCATTTTCAACGGGATTGTGGCATTTGCGCTCCAATTATCATTTCCTACCCCCAGTTTGTAGGTTTACTGGAATTTTATTACCTTTGGCAGGAAAATTTGGCTTGGAGCGCATATTCCACTCGTGTTTTTTTTTCGGTGCCGTACCCCTTCGTTAATGACCTTTTAGGCAGTGATAGATTACTTTATGATAAGATAAGATTACTAGGTGAACTCCCCCCCCCTTACCGTAAAAGCACTTAGCCCTCATAAATGAACTCCTTATCGTTAAATGGTTGAAATAGGGAAAATGAGAAAAAAATTCTTAACACTTTTCTCACATAATTTTACTTACCAAAATATTTCTGAGCAACTTTTTCCGTAAAATGTTGCTATTAAACAATTTTAAAATACGTGAAACGCCTTCAAAAAATAAAAAAAGGAATTTATTTTATTTATTTATTTACCTACTTTACCTCAAAATTCATAACATGAATACGTTGGTAGATTTTCTGTTAAGAAAGACTGTTTGCTAAAATTTGATTTTTGACGTAAGAATGTTACCGACGATTTGCCTTTAAAAATGGAATAAACTTTCTGAGAGATACTACTACTATTTATTATACTATTCTTTAATATAGAATAAAACATAGCCTATTAAAATTGTTTCATCGATTCAGATAAAGAAAATGATTCCACAAATTACACCACTAAATTTTGAAAGCTCAATAAGGGAAATTAGGTATCAGTATAGAGAATCTGAACTCAAGTTTGATATTTTATGAACTGTAGCATTTCCTTTTTTATTCGTTTGTTCCTGAAAATATAAAAGCACACAGCCCTGATTTTTCTATTATTTGGAGAAGAAAAGACAAAAGAAAAAAAAGTAATAATTAATATTTTTTTATTAATTATTACTTTTTTTGTTTTAGTCTTTTCTAATTTCAAATAATGATAATGTTTATAACTGGTTCTTAAGAACTACAATAGACCTCTTCACATTCAGGAAATGATTTTAATTCCAATTTAAGCTCTTTTTAGAGGAACTTTAACCCCCTCCACCTCCCCTCCAAAAAAACAACTTAGTTTTATCTATAAATAAAATTATATTATAATAAATACTAAACTATGGTCAGTAAAATGTTCTCTTGAAGGATATGTTTTGTTGCTTAATTTCAAGCGATTTAAATTACATTCTTACTTTGCTAAAACATATAATATTTGTTAATTTTCATTACATTTTTTAAAAATTGAATAGTATTCTATTAATTAAAGTGTTTAAAAATTTGTTCCAAACTAACGCTTCCAATACCTATGCAGAATTACTTAATAATACTTCGGCATATGTGATTGAGTTCATAGGACACGAGGACCGGTTTTTTTAAATGAATCAGCGAAGATTTATCAAACATTCATAGACAAAGTTAATTCATTACTTATTTCAGTTATAATCCCAATAAAATTAACTGAATCTATCGTTCCTATACAATCAATTTTTGTAGAAAATTAGACTAACTCAAGAACTTCTAAAAACGACAACTCTAACATGCGGACAAAAAACTGCCAATGGCGATGAATTGTCTTCATTTTTCCAAACTTTAAATTTTTTTCTAATCAATGTTTCTATCTAGATCAAAGCAACATTTGTCTCACCAAACAACAATTATCAGAAAGAAAGAAAAATTTGCATTAGAAATGGCCTATTTGTTTGATTTTAGACGTCGATCTTATATTCTGTATGAATGCCACTTATTAAAGTTGAAGTATTCTCAACCTTGTCTATTTTAAAATGTTGAGCACTGGACCACCCGTCCTTAATCTAACAAAAAGGTAACCTGAAAAATATAGGCAAATGTAAATTTTTTTCATCACATATATGACACTTCATTCTCACAATTTCTCTTCGTTTGTTCCTACAATTTTTAATAGCTATACCACAAAGCCCATTAAAATGTTTGGCACTGAAAACGACATTGTATTTTTCTAAAACTTGAAAAAAGCATTAAGATTGCTTACAAAATAAATCGTCATCATAACCAAAAGTTTCTTTTCTTTATAAAGACCTTGTGTAACTGTCAAACAATGAAAGTAAACAACGCTATGCGCGATTCTTAATTTTTTTGAAGTCATAATGATTCGATAATGTACAAGTTGCATTCCGAAATTAACACATTTGTGACCATTATTTCGAAATTTAAAATTAAGCATATCTCCCAAAGTTTTCTGGATAGAAAACTTTGGGAGATATGCTTTCACGTTTCTGGATAGAAACGTGAAATTTTGTACGTATAGATAAAAATAAGAGAAAAATTGTACTAATTAATACTTGAAATTATAATGGATATATAAAAATTAATTTTCGTACAATTGAAATTTATTTAATGAAATTTTGTAATTCAAAGTGTTTAGATGCAATATTTAAAAAAAAAAATTTCTTAGGGCAACCTTTTGATGCTTTATTAGAAGAAGAAAAGGTGACTTTAGAAACCATGCTAACATAGCTGCAAAATTATTTTTATCTTAATGCCTAATATTTAAATATTTACTAGTGTAATTTCTCAATCTATATAAATCTATAGTTTTGGCAAAAAAATTTAGGGGCGAAAAAAGAACGAATAAAATGTAAAGTAATATATTTTATTTTTAGCTTTCTTTCATATATAGATTTAAGACAAACTGAAAATTAGTAATAAATCATTGACAGCACTTTTAAGAAAATAGGCAGAAATTTGTTACTACATTACCTGCGAATAAAACTTTGGATCATGATACTGAATCTGAGAATTAAACGTTTTAATGAAGAACTATAGATGCATTTACATGTCGATTGATGGTACATTGGATTGTGTATAATTGTCTGACGGTAAATTAGCTAGAAAATGAGGTAACATATTTCAAATTTGAAGGAATATCAGTAATTACCAACATTTTCTTATAGAAATGCTTTGTTTTTTTTCTGAAAATTAACCAGCATTTATTTTCTGAATTATTAATATGATTCCTATCTTATTTCAGACAAAGCGCTTAATATTTTGCAAAAAACAGCTTATTTGAAAAATTTTAACATAAAAAATACATTAGCTCATTTGAAGTAAAAGCTTAAGGAGTATGTATACATAATACAAATTGAAGGAACTAAGCATTACTGATATCCTCTTAAATTTCACTTTATAGCAGTTTCTAAGTTTTTTTTTTTTTCATTTTGTTAAAAAAAGTTAAACAGTAAGAGATATAGAAATTAAAATTCCCCATAAAAATAAAAATTAAACTTCACTTTATTAGATGAATTTGTATAACGCACATCAAAATTATTAATGCCTTCTGTGCGAGAAAATTATAATCGTGTTCCTTTATCATAAATTTTTAAAATGAAATATCTCACATTTCCTTTATTACTTTAAACTCTCGTCTAAAACGCAACTAAGGGTAGACAGCCGTTTTCCCACGGAAGCTTCGTCTCGTTTTCAAGGACATGGAGTATCATTATTACTCTGAACTGTTATTACCATTTGGCGTTCGTTGTAAAATCGCCAAATCTTTCATGCAAAGATAACGGTTATAATGTGACAACCCTGAGCTTGAATGATATCTTTTAATGACATGAGGGATTAACTAGTGGAGCGCAAATGCCACTCAACCTTTTCAACAAGCGCTATCAATTCATGTACAGCGTACTTCTCATTCTTGTAAAGCGACATCTGTAGTTCACTTTTTTTCATGCAAGCTAGAGCAGTATAAATGGATAGCTAAGCTGCCATATCTAACTTGAAATCTTTGAACAGTTGTAAACCACGGCCGTTTATGATTAAATTATGATTTCAAAATGGAGCATCACGTGTGCACAAATTTTTATTTTCACAATCCCACATCAGAGCATTTTGTGATTCGCAATATAGTGATGGAAAATGAGTATGCATTTTATGTATATTTTTTTTCACTGATTGAAAATTTATTTTTAAAAAAATTATTATCTTATAATCCTAATAACAGAATCAATATGCAAAATTCCGTTTATTTAAGCCATTGGGTTTTTGAAATATCGCATATGTATACTTGAAACTGTACAAACGAATGATAGATCTACCTATTGACGGATTTTGACCAAAGTATGAAATAAATCTACAGCATAAATGTTAAAAAAGAGCCTATCAAATTTTATTGTTGTAGTTATGGTGTTAGATTGCATTCTGACAGCTGCAAATTTTCTGTAAATGGGTTTTAATTAAAATTTTGATACAAATATATGTTAGGTGCATATACAATTTCATCAGTTAATTTCTAAGTATTTTTGAGTTATTGCTTAAATAGATAGACAAGCATTATTCCAATAATGTGCCTAATTCTGGAAGACCTAAATTGTAAAGATTATCAAAATTTCGAGTTTACAAGATTTTCTCAATGTGTATTTCACGTTCAAAAAATAATTAATACTGCAGATTTGAACATCCATCATTTTTTTTTTCGAAAATAGCAATTTTTTTTTTAAAGAGGGTGTTTGTAATTTCACTTACTTAAATGAAATGAATATAATTATCATGTAACAGAGGCATTGTGTTATTTCTCCTACATTTGCATTTAAAATTAACTTCTTCTAAGTTAAACTTTTGCAGTGTGGCCGTAAAGGGCTTCAAGTGTTCTTTTACATTTTAAAAATTTTAAACGTTTAAAATACTTTGTAAATGTTTATTTGTTTGAGTTTTTATTTTTGTTTATTCTAATGCGATGAAAAACAAAGTGAAAACAAAACTTATCATGAACAGGAAATGACAGCGAAAGGATTAAAGAAGATTAGTTTTTGTCTTCTTGATCTCAGAAGAAACATGCTCACGTGTAGTGTCCTGATAGCTCAGATTATCTCTGGGATAACTTTAAAAGTAAACATAAAAATAGTTTTGGTAGAACTAATAGCAGCATTCGTAAACAATTTAATATGTTGTCGTTGTAATTTAAATTAATTAAACTGCTTAGGAAACTAGTACTTTTTTATTTTTCCGTCTTCTAATTTGAAAATTAATTTCCGTTATGAACATTCCAAATTATTTATAGAACGATTTTTTTTAAAATAAGATTTAGCTTTTTAGCAAAATTATTATTTTGGGAGGAATTTAATACTATGTCGATTGGAATTTAAATTTATAAAGGTATTTTATCAGTTCCTACTTATTAATGTTTTTCAGTTAATTGAATGGGAAATAATTCAATTTTTACCAACGACACGTGGACACTGTAGTACTGGACAATATTCCCTTTCTCCCCATTTTAAGAAATGGACTCATCTTTTGTATGAACTATGAGAAAGAGAACGGGAAAGTGGAGCGTTCTCTCTGTAGTGTCATTCATTGTGTCGCTTCAGACAAGATAGTTAGCACTTCTTAGCTGAACTTTGAACCGTGCTTTTTCGCAATTTGTTTTTATCTAACTTAACATAGTTGGAATATTTGTAGGTTTGACTGTTTTCTCGAGTAAGTTTGATTTTTTTTTAACAAAGACATTTTAATTATATATCTTTATGCTTTTCTTTGGATTATCAACTTAAGGATAGCAGATTTTTTAAAAAAATAATAAAAAGCACCAATCATTTATTTTAAATGGCATTAATGCAATTTTTTTTGCTATTTATTTATTTTTAAATATAAATAACTTTTAATTCTATAAGAGTCTCTGAATAAAACAAATTACTCGATCACATTAAAGCTCTATTATGTGAATTAGTAGTGAAATAATGAATTATTAAAATAGGTCTTTAATACTGTTTGACCATCTATTAAGGAAATTATATTCTAAATATGTTTTTCTATTTCCATAGTCATAATGAATAATAATATTACTTATTATATTGCGTTTTGTATATTTTGCATGTCTAATCTTGTATAGCAGTCAATCGTTCTTTCAAATTTTGAAATGATGATAGAGAGGTCAAAATAGTAACTAAATAAAACATGACCCGAGCACACATGTAAATGCAGGGCCTTCTTTACGAGAATGCCGCAGGTTAGAATAATTCTGGTTTTATCAGAATACTAAAAATTATATAGCATTTAGCCTATTAAAAGCACTTGTTTGAAGAAGGAAATGTTATCTTTTTTTCAAAGCCATATGGTTTTACTAATTGGAGCCTTTTCAAAATAACATTTTACAAGGCACCTTTCAACAACCTTAATTATTTACATAAATAATTTTATCTGTCATTTGAGAATTTTTTAAAAAAATGTTTTTACAACAAATGCTTGACTATCACATAAAAATTATCACATTTAGGCGATATTTAAAAAAAATGAGTGCTTTCTAGTTACAAACTCTAATTATTTCTTTATTTTCAAGACAGAGTGACTGTATCTTGAATAAGTCATAATTAAAATTTCATTTGGAAATAGACATAAAAGGAAAGCTATTGGTCAAAATGTTAATAAATCTGAAAAAAAATTTTACATGAAAAAAAAAAAAGATTTTATTTTCAAAAAAAAAAATCGAGATAAACGCAGTACTTGCCAGTAATAAGGCTATTTGAAATGTAATTAATGAAAATTAGCCATGCAACATCTTGTGCCCGCCCCCATTTATATATATATATATATCTAAATGGGAATGTTAACATCCATAACTGCAAGGTTTCATGCTAATTCAATTGCATTCATCGAAAGTCAGTGTTTATAATAAAATTTATTTTTTGATTTAGAATTAAAATAAAACCCAGTGATAATTTTTTTAGTAAGGATTCATTTAAAATAGTATCTGAAGCATAAATTAATTTTTAGTTGAAAAATAAACCTATATCAAATGTAAAATTAACGATTCACTATTTTTCATCAATGCCATCTTTTCTTCAGAATGGCTCTACATTAAAATACTGTTTCTTTTGTTACGTTCATATGTATATTTGCTTATATATTCTAATTTTTAAAAAATCCTTGAGTAATTAATGGTAATTAAAAAGTAATTTTTAATTACTTAGGTAATTAAAAATTGATGACAAAATATAGAGCTGTATTTTTTTGCTGTGTAATATAAACAGATAATTTTTTTTCTCTATAATATATTAATAATTTTTTTCAGAGAAAATTTTGGCTCGTATTACAATGGCTGACAACATATTACTTCAGCCATCTGTCACTTCGCCAGATGTTTCAATAGTAATGCAAGAAATTTCAAATACACGGATTCAGGTTCCAGAAGAATGTTTCCGCAATGAATTATCTGGAGAGCCAGTGTCTCCTAATGTATTAAGGTATGATTGCCATTTTTGTTTTATACTCATAGTTAAACAGTTAAATACCTCATAATTAGATTCTTATATATTTTAAAAACTTGTAATAGGTGTTTTCCTTGAGAGGCTTTGTTTCCATTGTTTTAAGAATTTTATCCTTACCCGGTTTTCTTTTTTTTCCCTTGTTCTTCTTTGCTTTGCAATTTTTTGTTTTGCTATTTTCAAACATTTGTACCAGCTACGTAACTCTTGTCTTCTCTTTTGGATACTGGATGGCGATGCCTGATAGGCTATCCCATAATGCATTGCACATTGCGAGTGTAATCAGAATAAGATGTGATACTGTAACTGTACTGTTCAGGCGTTATCACACGGCGGAATATAGCCCGCACTTTCTGTCAGCAATTTTCCGTTTCTACCTGGCAAGCAAGTTTTTCGTAATAGACAACTTTTTCTTACCATCTTGAAAATGCTGATGATAATGACGGAAATATTGTCCACAAACGAAATTCAACCAATCACGTGAAACTTTGAAGTGACATTACTTTCGTTGTCATTTGCTGACAAAAAGTGCAGACTATATTTTGCTATGTGGTAAGGCCTTTAAGCTGAGCGGGTGAATGTCTTGTGTTGTCTTTGTTCAATGTGTGAATGTAGTTATTAAAGAAATGTTCCTGAAAACATAAGTCCTGTTGCTTCCTGCACAGATCATAATAATCTACATCCCACCACACATTTTCTTTTCTACATTGTATATTAATTTTATTCGAAATTTAAATTTTTATTTAAATGAATTGTTTTGTATTTTTGATCATGATACTTTTTTTTTCTCATCATAGGTCTACTCTATGGTATAATTTTATTCTCTTATTTCTTAACATGTATTTCTAGAGGAAAAATATTATTTTAAATAATTATAAAAAATTGTATTCTATGCTATTTCAGCCGATAAATGCATTGCAAAAAGAAACAGAAAAAAAAAATCTTATTGTCTTTTGGTCCTGTTATTTATATTAGTAAAATAATTTTGGTATCACCAATATTTTTAATTTTTATAAAAATAATAACAACACCAAACAAATAGAAACAACAACAACAACAAAAAAAGATTCACGCTTTTGCGACTGAAACCAAATGAATTATGAAACTTCTAATCGTGTTATTTTAAATCAGTCAGTGTCCATATGTTGATTTATAGAGCTTTCTTGCGTGGGCAATTGAAATGGTCTAAAATAGTAATATTGAAAGCTTTATCCTTTTGTCGGTTGTGCTGCACAATAGTGTGTATGTTTGTGTTTCCCTACTTAGAAACTAGAATATATTGCTATAAATTTATAATATTGCTTCCCTCTGCACCTGAACAGTAAATATTTAGATAAAGAAGACAATTTTACGATATAATTGCTGAAAGGAAGCAGGGCCAATGACTGCCCTCTCCCCTCCAACCTTAAGGTGGGTTCACACGAGGCTTTTTATTGTCCGCAAACATTGTCTCTCTGCTGTTGTCCCGGCATCCTCCCCATGTAAACACTTGAGACAACGCGGACAACGTTTGTCCCTACGGGACAATCATTTGCTATTGTCCCGTTGTGGTCACGTGATTTTCCGGAAGTAGGCGTGATCTCCTATTGCGGACAATAATAAGCCTCGTCTGAGCCCATCTTTAGAGAAAAATTTGGAGATCATTTGGCGACTTGGCGGTGAAAATGAAATCTCCAAATAGTACTTGAGGTCCGCTTTGTCTTGAGTACAATAGTTTGCTTTACAGCATTCGGTATTCTGTAATGAGAGCTATAAAATGTGGTTGTTTTTCGATATATGTTTGTCTGCAAAATACTCAAAAATCTCCGATATAAATGAATAATAAAAATAATCGACATATTAAATAAAACTTTTGAGCTGAGACACTTTCCAAAATGCTGCAAAACAGTATTAAAAAAAAAATACTAAAACCATTTAAAGATCCAACCTTTACAATATGCCAATTTCATTGCTCCCAAACCTAAGCAAATTATGTGAAAAAATTATCCTCTCGAGATACCTAAAGCTTGACAAAAAGACATGAATTTTAACTCCACAATAATTTGGTTTTACCTAAAAGCTCTCCATAACTCGTCAACTTCTCGGAATGATAGAGAAAAAACGGAGAGGACAAGGGGAGAAAAAACGGGAAACTTACTGCCACCGCAATATTTCTTAACATTGCCAAGGCAATCGACAAAGTGTGAATCCTCAGCCTCACAAATTAATTGTATCCAAATTCCCCAGAGCCGTAATATAACTAATTAACTCATATCTAAGAGACAGATATTTCATTGTAATAGACTTAACGAACGAAAAGAAAACTCTGAGCAAGGGCACCCCAGTAATATTTTTTAGACCTTAATGATCTATTCTAGCATTAAGATATGATGATAGGCTTTCATGTGGAAGATACCGCTATCCTGTCACAGTGGGAAAACCCTGAACAAACAGTTACACAATTGTAAAAATAGATTTTAAATCTTAAAAAAAGGCTGAATAAGTGGAAAATAAAATTAAATGTTAAAAAAACCTGAAGCAATGCTCTTTTTTTAAAAAGAATAATAACTGGCCTAAGATAAAAAATATACTAAACCGAAATAAGCTGGTAAAACATAGTAAATATCACGGCATAAAGATCGATAGAAATCTATACTATAAATCCCACATCGAAAAAACCAAAGAGAAATTTAATAAAACCTTTAGTGTTCAATAACCCCTTAATTTGTAGAAATTCATGTCTTTCTCTCAATAACAAACTATTAATTTACCTAGGTTATCTCGGGCCAAATTTAACATATGCTTGCCCGGTATCGGCTGCCACATCTAAAACCAACCTGCAAAAAGTGATAGCCCTGAAAAACAATCCTGTCTATACTGCTACTTTCAGTGGTGGCGGGGAGGTCGGTTGTATACAAGAAAAAGGAGCCATTGAAAACAAGACATTAAGAATGATAACCTCAGCTGAATAATATCACAGAAATAATGATATAGCACATGCGTTGGACAGTCTCACAATTAAAGAGTTTATTCTAAAACTAGCAACAACCTTTTATAGCAATATTGTAAATACAGATAATCTAATCATCAATAACCTGTCGGATAGGACTTAAATGAAAAAGAAAATAAAGGCAAACCCCGCTGTACCCTCACTTTGCAACTCAGTCAGCCTCAGCCAATTAATGTTATTAATTAAATAATTCTTTTTTCAATCATTACTATAATATAATTAATAAATGTGAATAAAACACTAAGTATATTAGTCCATATCCTAATTCACCGAGTTCATTTCCAACAGTACCAAAGTTCACTCTACTAGATTTAGAGGCGGTGAGGATTGCGGCCCTAATGAGCAGTAAACCC
This sequence comes from Argiope trifasciata, assembly GCA_026543055.1. NCBI lineage: Eukaryota > Metazoa > Arthropoda > Arachnida > Araneae > Araneidae > Argiope > Argiope trifasciata. Next base: position 5,330,307 of record JAPMOQ010055686.1, read on the forward strand.
ACATACGTACACACTTTTTTTTTTTTCTAGAACAGACTATTATATATTTAGTGAGCTTGTTTCTAATCGTATGCCGAACAGACAGATATTTTCAGTAACAATATTCTGAAGAACATTTCTCTAAAGATTAATCATTTTTTAGCAGTATACTTAACCAACTAAAGTGTAGTCCTTTATATCATTTTAAAATTAAAACTATATGTCGATTTCTAACGGTTTAGAAATCAGGTACTTAAACACGTTTGGAGTGAATATCTTATAAATTCATAAATATTCATCTGTTATCAAATCATATAATATTCTTACTATACATTATTATCTATTCTTTTTATTTATTTATTTATTTCAACAAATTGTAACGGATTCTGATCATATTTAACTTTTTTTATAGCTGCTCTGTTTCGGGAAACAAGGAAAGCTGGATCTTGTTGATGCGAATACTTCTTTACTTGCTGTTCTGTGGATTTTTAGCTTTAATAATTTTGGCAGTTTTCATCTTAAGTAAATATTTTCCAGGAATGGCTGTCGCTCAGATTGGTACTGCAGTTGGCGTGTTGGTGTTTATATTGATTTTCCTCTTCATGTTTTACAAAGAAGATGTTTTTTAGTGAAATTGCTTCAATGGATGTTGATAGTAAAAGGATGTCAAAGTCATGTCAAAGAAACTGTACAGTAGTTTACGTTGCAAAGGTGTTGACTGTGATGTACTCAGTTTATCATAAATATAAAACATTTTTCAGAAATGTGCTTCAATCCCCTTCTACATTGTATTAGATGCATTTTATTTTAAACGAAAAATTATTGATTGTAAAGCAACGTATACCCGAATGGTATCAACTGAGACAAATTTGTCATACATTGGAAATATTTTTAAACTTATGATCTAATGTTCTACTACATTGTAACATTCATTGCATTTTACATAAAAGATATTGTTAATTAAATCTTTTTATTCAATTTAATGATGCTGTCTTATTCTTTATTTAATACATATTGATTTCTTCTCTTGAAAGAAGCAAGCAAGCAATTTTATTTGGTGCAATATAAGCCGCAAATGTTATTCAGTTTTAAAAAGAAAATTCAGAATATGTAATAAAATTATCGAATTGAAAATTTTGCTACATTTTCAATTTCTATAAATTTATTTGGACGATCCTACCTGTGATCACCATACATTATTGAATCAGAAAAATTTTCTTAACCTTTCATAGTCAGAATTGCATCTTGTATGTTGATAAGAAAAATTAAGACTAATATGTAATTATACAGTTTTGTAATAAATGGTTGCTTTAATGAATTAGTTATCAACATTTTAAAGAGAATTTCAAATTTTATTGGCGAAAATTACAGGCTCGCTTTTATTTAGAAAAAAAAAGTAGAATATACATTTGAAATATTGATAAATTTAAAACTATTATATGTAATACAATTTCTGGTAAAGGAGAATTGATTATATTTTTTAATAATGACTGGATTCTTCACCATGATGTTCAAGTCCAAATCTAAATTATTATATGCCTTTTGCTTTGTCAAAGGAAAAGTGCTGGCCTAAGGGTAGCAAGTCTTCCCCATGAACCGAGAGTCCTTCGGACTCGAGCATGGTTATTCCTTAAGTTGTGTTCTATCTGTGAGATGTGTGAATGAGCCCCTCCTATGAAAAGGGGGGCTGCACAAGCAAATGTATGAGGGCCATCTTCATATGAGCTAGAAGTCAGAATTCTGCTCTAAGATGCTCAGGGGTCTTTACACGACATCATCATCATAATTAATTAGTAACACACTCCAATAAAAAAGCCCAAAGAAGCGTAGAATTGCATTCAAATCTTATACAGATTCACAAAAGTATTTTCTCTTAATCTTCCTGAGATAGTATTTATTGACATTTCTATTCAGAACTTAAACTGAAATTTTAAGAACTCGGAGGAGCCAGCCCCCTCAAAATACAAGAATTCTTTAACGAAAACACACACAATTTCCTTTATTATCAGTAGCGATTTTAATTTAAATAATAACATTTGTTTATTATATTGGAAAAATATTTTTTAAGGTGTTGATGGTTAATAGAGAATACTTATTAATTGTAGATAATGCTTCTAATTGGCATTGCAAAGATTGCAAACATGTGTGTGTATGTCAAAGAAAATTACATGTGTGTGTATGTCAAAGAAAATTACATGTGCTTATCAGAACAGAATAGATAACTGCAGAAAAGAAGCTGTAATCAAGAAAATCGTTGTTCATAAGAAGTCACAGACAACCATTGCAACTTATATAACATCTTTTTCTCTCTCTCTTGAAGGACCGCGGTGGTCTGGTCTCAGCTTCCAAACCGGAGGGTCCCAGGTTCAAGACTTGATTCGACCGAAGAAGCGTCGTGTGAGGGGGTCTCTTGCACGTTAAATCTGTCAGGCCAAACGTCCTCCTGCTGTTGTGGAGAGGGGGTGCCAGTTCAATGTCGTCCTCGTCGTGTGACCATGGTTCAAATTTACGAGGTCCATCCCAAAATAACCCTCGTGTTGCTTTAAACGGGACGTTAATATGACTAAACTAAACTCTTTTGAACTCATTTCTCGTCTGTTTCCCTCATGTAAGAGATGAATGGCCATTAATATGCTTCTTTAAAAGTAAATTTTAACAAAAATTATGTTAAAGATTTATAAAAAAATATTGTTCATAATTCTAAATCTGCGATTCCTAAAGAATCCTGAAAAATTCCGACTTCTCACATGAAGAATTTGCGATTGTAATACTCGTTTACATTTTCAATCGCATCTTATACGTAACGACCAGAACCTCTTGTAGAACGCTTATCATATTTTATCACCTGGTTTGTGAAAGAAATTTTATAATTAAAAATATTGATGACTTTATATGTCCTTCAGCATCCATTTAATGTCGCAACTCAGCCTTAATTCAGTTTAGTTATATTAACGTCCAATTATAAAGCAACAATTGAGCTATTTTGGAATGGACCTCATAATTTTGAACAGTGGTCATATGACAAGAACGACACTTGAGCTGGCAACCTCCTATTAAAGCTACCACACCACACCAAAGGGAGGTAATTTGTTCCCAACGGATTTAACTTACATCAGCCCCGAGACGGTTCTTCAGTGGAAGCGGGTCTCGAAGCTGAAACCCTTCGATGACGAAACCAAGACCTTCCCACCAAGACACCTCGGTCCCACAGCTCCTCTGCATTTACAATAACAGAAAATAATATTCTGACAGAATAATAATGACAATTCACTGAAATGATATTTAGCACCAAGAATTCTACTGTGATTTGACTATCAGACAGAGATAAATATTCCCTTTCCAGGTGCTTAAGCTAAAAGTACTTTTATCTCATTACTGTTTTTTGTTAGCCTGCGACAATGAGTCCAATTTAATACAGCGATTTGAAAAAATGTGGAGGCTCTTCCGTCACACTTATCAAATCAGTTAAAATTTGTTCTGTGAAGTTCATAAACTCTCAAATGAATTTTATTTAATTTAACCTAAAGTGTGAAAAACTACTAACTATATATATATTAAAGTGCTGTAAGAAGAATGAATGTCCAATGAACGGGTACCAATAATTTACACTTATGGTTTTCTTTACATGTTTCCTCTGAAAAATTATACAGTTCAATTAAAAGAGTAAAAGGAATTTTCTATTCATAATTATAGAAATCTGAAAATTTATGTACTAGATTCAAATTATTATTATTAAAACTACATTTTTTTTTAACTCGAACACAGTTACATTATAACGTTTGAACTGTACAAGTTTCCAGGTATTCTCAGGATTTAATAACGTTAATTGACTTGAATTGTTGTAATTGCTATTTATCGTTTTTATTTTCGACACAAGCTATGCCTGGACTGAGATTTTTCAAGAAATTTTTTTATAATTTTTATCACGTCGGAACATGATGCTGTTTTGGTTAGGAAGTTTTGTAACTCGGAATCAGTATGTAATGAATAAAGAATGAATAGCAATTTTCATCATCATCTTTTAATCGCATGTATTTTTTACCTGGCTTTTGCTGTATTGCATTATTATTACGCATGCTTCTCTGACAGCCGATCCGTTCATAAAAGGTTGACGTAGAACTATATCATTGTTATTTTCAAGGAATGTAATTTTTGGGGGCAAAATTAAATAACTTAATTTTTATAATGTGTTCAAAAAATTCACTCATATTTAATAACAGTCTTAATAAAAATATTCTCTCTTTCTCCCAACGGAGAAATATGACTTCAATCATTCTTAAGTGGGAAACATTGAAGGATTTCACCGCTGTTCTAATATTAATCCGTTATGATTATGATCACAGGAATTAGAAAATAGCAATTTGTGATTACAAAAATATGATTTTCATAAAAATGCTATCTAAAACAATATGTTAAAAAATTTATTGATAGTTTCTCATTTGGAAATTGCATTACGATGAAGCTCGAAATCGCGTAGGCAATAAATAAACCATAAATGGCAATTTTCCTTTTCAATTTTTTCTTGGCTGGCAAAGAATTTTTGCAGCTCTCAACAATCTCGGAAGAGAAAAAAGCATCGTTTTTTTTTAAGTTGTTACAAGCGCATTACGTCATAAATTTCAAACCTGTTTAAACCGGATTCTAGCTTTTTAAGATTTTCTTGGTAAACAAAAACGTTTTGAAGCTCTCGTCAATCTCAAGGCGGGGGACTTATTTTTCAGTATTGACGAAAGCGTAATTATATAATCACGGATCAAAAAAATTAAAACGTAACTTGAAATTTGTGATAGAAGATTTCAATGTTTTTAAAATTTAATATTATTAATTTTTAAAGGTCATTCCATTGCCTAAAATTGATTATTATATTTTTCTTCTAACGTAATCGTTTAATGAACTCTGATATTGATAACTCTGAACTATGATATTGGAAAAGAAAGTTAATTACTTCCTCATATGTGTTGCAGTAACTGCAGTACACGGGTGGCATTTGGAGGCCAAATTACCACATGCAGTTGTTGGCAATACATTTAGAGTTTGTGCTGGAATTCTGGAGAAATGGTAGAATTTTTCTAACAGTGACTGGAAATTTCAGATAAATTCTCACGAAGATTCTGTCCAAAATAAGTTCAGCAAACATTCATCCTCTTGTTTTCTATGCATTAAAATCTCTGAATTTGGTAAATCGATATTTATAAATGACATTTTTATATTGAATAGATAATGTTCAGTATTTTCATTTTTACCCGAGCACACTACACTGTAAGATATTCATAACTCCTCTCCAATAAAAGAAATATTTGAAGAAAAAAAATTATTTTTAACCGACAAAATGCTATATTAAGGAACAAATCATGATCTTTCATCACGAACTGTATTTGCTGCTAGGTGATTCTACGTGTCAGCTATCATTGATTAATGTACACATGCATACACGTGTTAAGATGAACTTTATATGCTTTTCGCTATTCAAATGCAATTTGTTTTTCAACTTTCATTTCTAAATCAAGCCTGTGCCTCCCCCCTTTCTTTTATCAAAATGTAACAAACATCGTTTTTTTTTTTCCCATCAAAAATTTATTTAATCAGAATGTAACTTTTCGCTAAGAATACTTTTATTTTTAATGTAAGGAAGAAGGAATGCAAAACAGCGTGGATATTAAAAACGTTTCCAAAGCCATAAAAAAAAAAAGAAAAAAAAAAAAACATCTATGAGCACAGTATTTATGCTTCCAAAGAATAGAAATGCTTTTGCGAATTATGTGGATAGATTAATGTATAAGATAATTTTCGTCCCCAGATAATAATGTTATCATTATTAAATTTTGAAAAAAAATTGGAAAAAAATTAATTATTATTATTTTTTGATTCGCAATTTAGATTAAGGATACCTTAGGTGAAGTACAAGTTGTTTTATTTTCTAAAAGATCAATGAAATTAACATAGAAAATTACAAGTAATTTTGAAATATAATGTAGAATAAAATGAATGTAGTACTAATAAATATACCAATAAATGTACCATAATGTAGAACCAAAACTATAGAATCAAGTAGGACTAAGCGAAAAATTTGGCATACTTTTGGACTATCGTGACTGTTGGCGAGAGTAACTGGCGCCAAGATCTAATGGTAGAGGCGGCTTCCAAAGAAGCTCCACCTCTTTATTTCTCCAATCGTGTTCCAGTCTCATTTTAATACTCATCATTGAATGAATACACTTTTGCCAACGGCCATACCATGCTGAAAGCACCGGTTCTCGTCTGATCACCGCAGTTAAGCAGCATCGGGCGCGGTCAGTACTTGGGAGGGTGACCACCTGGGAACACCGCGTGCTGTTGGCATATTTTCACTTTTTTTCCCCCAGACCAATCCTGAGCGGCTGCGCGCAAGGGAGTTTGCTCTCTCCAACTCTTTTTAATATTTACGTCAATGACCTACCGAGAGTACTAAATTGTCACTTAGCAATTTTTGCAGACGATACCGCCATCCTAACACAGCATAGGGACCCAAACATTGTCATGAAACAATTACAAACACAAATGTCTCTCTTACAGTGCTGGCTCATCGGCTGGAAAATAAAAGTCAACCCGACTAAATGCGCGTGCCTCCTGTTTACCAAAAAGATTAAAATGCCTGATCTAACACCAATCCAAATATTCGGCCAGCCCGTCCCCTTTGTAAAGGAATACAAATACTTAGGGTTAGTTTTAGACGCAAAATTAAGCTTTAATAGTCATATTAAAGCCGCCCTCAACAAAGCAACAGGTATGAGTAAAAAACTCAATAGCTTAATTTCCAGTAAGCTCTCGATTAGGCTCAAGCTTCTGCTCTACAAAGGAATTTTAAGACCAATTTTGATGTACGGCTCCCAAGTCTGGGGGGCCACAAGTGTTACCAACATTAGGAGGTTGCAAGTTTTTCAAAATCGTCACCTGAGAAGAATTGTGAACGCTCCCTGGTACGTCAGGAGAAAAATTCTACCACGACCTCAAAATTGAACCTGTTTCGGAATTTATCAGAAGAACGTCGTTGAAGTTCTTCAACAAACTGCCCCAGATTCGTAACAAGTTATTAATACAACCTGCATACGATCCTGCGGTAAGTAGCTCTAGAAAAAGACCTAGAGCTGCACTTGATAACATCTACATAAATTTTCCCTTAGTGAAAAAGCTGAGAATTAATTAACTTGTTACCAATCTGGTGGATTAACTTTTTTCCAAATTTTTACCTGTTTCGGCAAAGACAGCTACGATGAGCTGCACGCGCGAAATTCCGGAAATTGTTCCAACTAAATAAGAAAAATTAAATCAGTCCCAATAGAAAAGGCAAGTGCAACGTAACTCCATTAATTATTCCTCTCAATTACCCCATAAATAGTCTGAAAAATTATTTTATTTTAATTAATTATTCTCAATCCATTTTTAATGGAAAATAAAAGGAAAAATGTTAAATACCAAATCTCATGACGTTAGAGCTTTACGGCGCTCGTCTAAACTAGTTCATTAATTTTAACTTTCCCTAAATAGTACAAATTAAAGTTTCTATTCCAAATTATGATGTGGAGGTGCTCGTGACCACTTTGTCACACCGCGGAACTCCGAAACATCACGACGTTGCACGTTGCACGTATACACTTTTAATTTGGCACGAAAGGATCTTATTCAAATGCATGTGACTTGGATTTTTGGCACAATCTGTCGAAAATTGACTCTCGTACCTAAGTTCTCGTAATTTTAAGGTACGAGAAAACAATGTAATTCCGTCCCCCAAACCAATCCTGAGCGGTTGTTAACTTTCTCCAACTTTTTTTAAACATTTATGTTAACGATCTACCTAGTGTTAGCAATCGTATTTTAGCAATTTTTGCGGATGATACAGCTTTTCTCAAACAGCATAGGGATCCACAGACAATCATTACACAGCTACAACAATACGTGACAGTTTTAAGCCGCGGTCCCACGGTGGGCAGTTTCTCCGATTTGGTCATAAATTAGACCTCCCACCCACTGGGGGATCTAACTCCCCCATCGCCTGTTGGCCGCCTGCAGACATCGGAGAGCTTCCCACAAAATGTCGGTAAAAGGAGAAAACATCAAAGGCCCGTATAATCTGCTAGGGTTACGGGGGAGTCAAAGAAAAGGGTCGAAAGAAAAGAACTGGGACTCAATTAGTTTTGAGGGTTAGTTTGTTTTTATCAACCATGCAAAGCAGTTGTGTCGCTCAGTTTCTGGCAATGGAATGGAGCAACGAAACAGTTATGGAATTTTTGGATTTATACGAGTTGGAACCAATAATATGGAATCTACGGCATGAGGGCCATAAAGATCGTGCCCAGGTGCATGATGCGTGGAGGAAAATTCAAAATTCTATGAGCATTGAATGCTCATTGGATTTGTTAAAAAAAACCCTAATGTCTACATTCAAGAAATTAGCCATGAAAGTGTGCGGACAGGGTCCGGAACAGAGGAAATATACAAGCCGGAATGGTTTGCATTCAATAAAATGCAATCTTTCTTGCATTCCGTGTATACGCCACGGAGCACAGATTCTTCTGAGGTAAGAAATTCACTGTCTTTCCTTATTAACTTATTTCAGTTTTTTCTGATATTTGCAGTGACTCTTATTTAATATTTGTTTATTAATTTAATTACAAAAATAATCAATAATTATCTGAACTAAGAAATTTAAATTAAGATTAGAAAACAGTTGCTATTTACATGAACCTGTGTATTGAGTGATTGAGATTTAAAAAAAAATACGTCACAACTAAATTAGTTTAACAGAAAATATAGTATTTTCCTTCATTATTAGTAAAATTTTTTCAAGTAATTATTCAATTTTGCAACAATATTAGCAAACTTTAATGTCTAAGAAAAAAAATTGTAGCTTAACCCTTTTAAGAGCGGGTCATTAAAATGTTGCGCAAATTTCTTATGATAATTGCATTAATTATGAAAAGTTCAGGTTAATAAACATTTTTATTTTAAGTTTTAGGTAATTTGAAATATTGAACATACAATTCATGACATTTATTAAGAATTATCTAAATTATATCATATATATATATACAGTAAAGTCTCGCTACAACGATACCCGATACAACAATAACTCCCTCTACTACAATTATGTTTTGTGGTCCCGGCGATTTTGCATATAAACTAATGTTAATCTCCCCTCAATATTGCGATATTCTCTAGAACAATAAACCTCTGTAAAACGATTTTTTCAATCTAAATTTCAGTATTATTTTCTCCCTTTATAGTAATATTTTGATTTTCAAATATTTTTTTTCGTTTTCTTTTGTTATTTTTTCCGTCTATTAAGACTCATTGTGGATATTCAACTTATCCCTGAATAAATAGCTATTGTTCAGATTTCAAAACAGATGGAGACCACCCTTTAGGGAATTGGAGTGGGTGAGGGGGGGTGAAGTGTAAATGTATGCCTAGTCTCATTTCCCAGTAAGCTTTGGAATTCTGATAAGGTTTAAGGACATCTGGGCCTGTCTTTTCACCCTGTCACAGAACAAGTGCCCTTTGTTAGAGGAACAGAGGGAGATGGAGGCGGGGTGTTGTTAAGTGACGTACTGAAAAGTGAGTTCAAAGGTTGTTTTATAGTCTTTAACGATTTTGAGCTCTAGGCGAAACATTTGATTTAAACTTTTCTTTCTTTCAAGCGATATTGTTCCCTAAAGGCCTTATCACACGGTGAAATGTCGCCAGCCCTTTTCCGCTTCTACCCTCAAAAACTGGTCAAGCCAGTTTCATAATCGACAACTTATTCGAACAAGGTCGAAAATGTTATCGAAAATATTGTCCGCGAACGAAATTCAACAAATCATGTGAAACTTTTAAGTGATGTCACACAAGTGACGTCACTTTCCTTGTCGTTTGCTGAGGGAAAGCGCCGAAAATATTTTGCCGTGTGATAAGGCCTTTAGATGGCTGGGCGAAAGCAACTATCTTTTCGAGATAAACTGAAAGTTATCAATGATATTGATGAGGGAATGAAGCAGATTGATGCGGCTAAGAAACATGGATTATCGCAATCTACAGTTGCAACCTTCCTAAAGAAGAGAAAGCAAATCGAAGATGCTGTAACTTCAAATGAAATTAACCCAGAGCGAAAACGACTGAAGGTTGCGACAAATGAAAACATTGATGCTGCTGTTTTAAAATGGTTTCAAGAGATGAGAGCAACAAATGTCCCAAGAAATGGACTTTTATTATGTGCAAAAGCACGGAAATTTGCAGCAATGCTAGGGAACGAAACTTTCAAAGCTAGCAATGGTTGGTTAATGCGTTTTCGAGATCTTCATGGAATAAATTTCCAAGAAGTTCACGGAGAGAAAAAGACAGCCCCTATAAACGATGCAAATGAATGGCGGCAAAACAAGATGAAAGAAATCTTAGAAAAGTATGCTCCAGAAGACATTTATAATGCAGATGAAGCTGGGCTGTTTTTCCAACTCCTACCCGATCGAACATTGGCATTCAAGGGTGAAAAGTATTATGGAGGGAAGAAATCAAAGCAGAGACTGACTGTTCTGTGCACAAATAGCACAGGAACGCATAGAATACAACCTCTCGTCATTGGTAAATCATTGAAGCCAAGGTGCTTTAAGAACGTGAAAAGTCTTCCCGTGGAGTATAAAGCAAATAAGAAGGCTTGGGTGACGTCTAAACTTTTTTCCGAATGGTTACAGAAGTTAGACAATGAAATGAAGAAGAGAAAGAAAAAAATCGTTTGGTTGATAGATAACTGCGGTGCTCACACGTCATTTCCAAAGCTACAAAATATCGAAATAGCTTTTTTCCCTGCCAATTGCACTTCAATTTTACAGCCACTTGATATGGGCATAATTAAGTGCTTCAAAGGATATTACAGAAAACGGTTGGTGGACTCCATACTTGTAAACTTTGAAAATAAAGTAGAAGACCCTTTCAAAGCTGTAAATGTCAAGGAAGCGTGTCACAATATTGGTAGAAGTTGGTGGGAAGTAACAGAAAAAACCATTCGGAATTGCTGGAAAAAGGCCGGTCTTTGTGTTATGGAAGATAAGAAATCTGATAATGATGAAAATTCCATAGACAATGATCTCTCAAATGATCAAGAATGTGTTTTGCACATCAAAAAATCCGTATCCCAACTTGAGGAAACAAGCGGTAAAAAGTTTGGAATTAGTATAGAAGACTATTTAACAGCAGATGATGATCTTAAGGTTTTCGCAGCAGTTACTGATGAAGATATTCTCTCTGAAATTACTGATGAGATAGGAAACAATGATGAAGATGATATTGATGATGATGATAATACAGGTCCATCGCAGTCCTTATTGTCATCCCAGGAAGCTAGCTCTTCAATCCATGAACTCTCTACGGACATTTTTTTCAAGCCTTCCGTCGACAAATGAAGAACATTTTCATGCACTAGACTCAATACATACAGTATTGGTGAACTTAACAGTTAAAAAAATGAATAAACAAACAAAAATATTGGATTATTTTCAATAAAAAGTGTTTTCAGGTATGTGAATATTTATGTGCTTATTTTCTGAATTTATCTTATTTTTTTTTTTTAGTATTTAAACCACTATTATTAGTATTTTACAAATTAATTTCTTCTAAATATAGACTTACAAGTAGTATGTTATGCACCTTAAACTAATAATAATAAAAAAAACTCTTATTAAATGCTCAAAATATGTGGGCCCTCGATATAGCAATATGCCTCTCTACAACAATATATTTATTTGGTCCCTAAAATATTGTTGTAACGAGGTTTCACTGTATATATATATATATATATATATATATATATATATATATATAATAAAAAGTAGAAGCCAGTGCAATTTAATACAAAATATCAACTAAGAATAAGAACTATCTAAATAAAATGACAAAAATATACATTCACAATTAAATTAAAATTGATAAATATCAAACAAAAAGCAATAAAGCTCTGGAAATGATATGAGACCGGAAAGCTGTTTACTTCTGACTGCAGCTCGTTGGAACAGCAACACAGGCGGGGATTGCACCGCGAAGGGAGGGGTGACAGTTTTATGGTCACTTCGGTGAAGGGATCGCGTCGTGGGACCCCGGCTTTACAGTGATGACTCATCAACTGGAAAATAAAAAACAATCCAAAGAATTGCGCATGCCTCCCATTTACTAAAATGCGTCAAAATTCGTTATGTTAAATCTAGCCCTTACACAAATTTTCGACTAACTCATCTCCTTTGTAAATGAATTTAAATACTTAGAGTTGATTTTAAATGCAAAATTTAGCTTTAATAATACAATATTAAAGCCGCTCTCGCCAAAGCTTTAGATATGAGTATTAAACTCACCAATTTAATTGCCCCATGGTAAAAACTCTAGATTAGGCTTTAGCTGTTGCTCTACAAAACTATTGTAAGACCAATTCTAATGTACAATTCACAAATTTGGGGGGGGGGACATCCACCGGAAACATTTAAGAAGTTGCAAGTTTTTCAAAACAAACACCTGGGGAAAATGATTAACGTACCTTCGTACGTTAGAGGAAAAATAATTCATAATTACCTCCCACTTAAATTCCTGTTTCGGAATTTATCAATAGAATAATTAAGTTCTTCAAAAAAATTATCCCAGATTCGTAACGAATTACTACAACTACCAGTCAACAATCCGCCTTTTCCCAGCTTCCCAGCTGTTAAAAGGCTGAGAGTTTATTAACTCTATTCCCGATCCGGTGGATTGAAATTCTCAACATTATTGCTAGCTCACCTTAGATAGCTATAATGAGTTACACGCGCGAAATTTTTTCTGAACATTTTTGAAATAAATAGTTCACCCTATAAATAATCTAAATATTATTTTTAAATAAAATAATTATATCGAATAAAACTATTTACCAAATTTCACCATGCTAGAGCATTATACAGTGCTCTAAACTAGTTTCAATTAATTTCAACATACCCGAAACTAGCAAACTAAAACATTTATTCTAAATTATGATGTGGAGATTCTCGTGACTACTTTGTCACAGCGTGGAACTCCAAAACATCAGGAAGTTGCCATGTTACCTGTATACATATTTAAAAAATATACATTTATGATTGAAATTGTGGAGAAGAAAACTAAAAATTATCAAGGGTAAATTTTTTAAAATTATAAGCCAATCCAATAGTCTAAATTTTTAACTAAACCCCGCTTTTCTACGTATTTCTTTTAAATTTAAACTAAAAGAGTTCTAATTGATCTAATAGGAATAGGAAGCAATTTCCCTCGCTAATGTAGTTTTATTACGATTGCTAATTCTGAAATGTAAATATATTTTTCTAAATATATTTTCTTTCTTTCGACTGGCATTAGTTGATATTAAGTACTCTAATTAATCTTTTGATGTCGATGTCTCGAAAAATGCGATAATTTTGATACGGTTACGAAATTTGAATTTAATCCGGTCGGTTGCCCCAACCTTAAAATAATTGCATAGAAAATGCAACCTGCTTTTACTATTTTTATTAAAAATCTCGCAGGATTAATACGAAACGGTACTCATTTCTCTCTTCTCCTTTTCTTGCATTCATACTCTTGTAATTATGCACAAAAATTAATGAAATTTTATCATTTTTAATCATTTATCAAACTCATAAGTGACATACTCTTAATGACGTGAAACTTATAAATGATATGAAATTAAACTCATAAATGCCATGCATGTAGAATTCAATAGCGTTTTCCCGATTGATGATAAAAATTTTAATAAACTTTCGGTTTCATAATTTTAATAAACTTCCTCCTTCTTTATTTGAACATAATAAGTAGTCTTAAGCCATAAAATTCTAACTGGGGTATTAATTTCCTTTCCCTCTCTCCTTCTTCCATCTATCTTTTGAAACATTAAAAGTTCTGAAGAAAGAAAATTAAAATTCAATGTAACCTGTAGTAAATGAGAATGATTCTACTGATGTAAACAAATAATTTTTGTTTTTAAATGAATTTCAAGCTCAAACTAATAAGGTTTTAGAAATTCCTACACTAAATTTTTCCCTTAGATTCCTTCAATCAATTAATTTTTGATAATTTTAAGCGTAAATTAAGTCTATAAAATAGCAACATAAAAAGTACAAAACAAGAGTAAATAACATTCTCTCGAAATGTATGAATTATGTTGAAAAATTTAGCAATAAAAGCGCTCTTTAAGAGAATCTCTTAAACATCAAATATTTCTTTTAAGAAGAACTCCTAAAACGTTGAATTAAAAAATATTCAGGGATGATTTAACTTGTCCCAGACTCGTTAACACGACGCTTCTTAGCTTCAATTGGACATCGAACCTGAAACCCTCCATACTGAAATCAAGATTTTACTACCAGGTCACTGCGACCCATCTAGCTTGCTAAGACGCTGTCTTGAAGGAAAATCTCTTCAGAAAAAAAAGGGATTTTTAACTCATTACTGAATAAAATGCATTCAACCAAAGGGAAAAAAAACTTCACATTTGCTTAAGAATCTCCATGAATTTTATTTAAATACAGAAAGCTAATAAAATAAACTTTACTTAGTAATCAATGATCTGCAAAATTTATTTTTATTTCTTTCAGTATAAATTTTTTTAACATAATTTTAAATATAAAATCAATTAAAAGTGACAATCCAAATGACAGATTCAATTATTTTGCGGCCCAAGTCAGTGTATAATATATTCCACTTTTAATAAACTGGACAGATTAGTTTTATATTTTCGATATATTTTTAATTTAACATTATACAAATGATTTAATTAAAAGTGATTTTTAATTTAATAAAGGCTAACTGCACATATATTTACTTATTTTTGCATGTCAGTGATGCGTGGTATCCACGTTTGTACATACTATTATTTAAACAGACATTCGGTATAAATACTGAGTCGCACTGAACAAAAAAGATGTTACCATTTTATCAAGCATAATTGGTCAGATACCTAATATTTTTATAATTCACATAAATTGTGTGTTTATAACTTTATTTATTTCTTAATTGTATTACTAATTTTTTTAATCAATCTGTCTATGGTCTTCTATAGCCCACTGGTCCTAGGCAGTTGCCTAATCTACCAAGTCTGAAATCCGTCATTGATCTAGCATCTAAAGTACTTAGCCGATTTTGGGATATTTTCTACATAGTTTTGTTCTCGGTTTAAAAAAAAAAATTTTTGTTGAATTTTATTATTTTTGAAATGGGAGTTCGCAGCTGAGCGCAACCAAAACGCCAGCTGTCTCAAGAGAATCTACATCATTATCTGTCCCTGAATCATGGGTATTTATGTGTAAAACATCTCTTGGGAAGTCTGGGTTTTTCATGAATATACAATACATCAACATCAGTGGAACCCTCGACAAGACATTTTCATCAACGTTTCGTTTTCTCACGAAACATACAATAACTAGACATCGTTATCTTTCCACCCCATAAACATTCCTTTAACTCAATAGAAAAGAATGGAAAGAAATGGGAAAGAGAACGGACGAGCATCTTCAAGGGGGTACTGCTGAAGTAAAATGTACAAAGGAAGGAATCTGTTCCAAGAAACGGAGACCATCTGGTGAATGTAGCATTGGAATCAGGTGTAACACATTGAGACCTACGCGTTTGTGAAGTTCTCTGTCTAATTCATTTTAGCTGAAAAGATAGCAAAATTTTAACATTTAAAACGACACAGAATATGAAACAGCATTACAAAACTTAGCAGATTAAATTGATGATCATATAGCTATTTATTTATGAAAAACACTGCCGAATAAATGCTTAAAAAAAGAAATGAATTATTTCCTTCTTTCTTCTAAATTATAAAATCCTTTAATATCAAAAAACAAAAATTAATTGTCTAAAAAATATTTATATTTAGTGACTACGACAAATTTAATTTTCCTATGGTTTTATACTACTTTATTACAGCATAGATTGTTTTTGAAAATTGATTTAGTAGTTAAATTTTTTAACTAATGGTTCACGCTGTTCTATCAATAATTAAACTTTTAACTAATGATTCACGCTGTTCTTTCAATAGTTATCTTTTGTTAATTTATAGCTTACACTGATCTTTCAATAGCTGTGCACTTTTAATTAATAGTTCGCACTGTTCTTTCAATAGTTGCACTTTTTCAACTAATTGTTCACACTGTTATTTCAATAACTACACTTTGTTAACTAACAGACCACACTGTTCTCTCAATAGTCATACTTAGTCAACTAGTTGATCGTACCGTTAATTTCAATTGCTGCACTTTTTCTTTTAATAATTACTTTTTGTGATTTACTATGCAGCCGATTATTCCTAAATTCCACAAATTCTTATGTACGCATATATTACCTAATATCTTAAGAATTCGATGGATTTTTGAGATATGGAATCGTGTATTTGAAAGTTGTACAAATTACAGAGAATATGAATTGTATATTGAATTCAAGCAATTATAAAAAATAAAATTTCATAATTATATACTGACTTTATAAAATTATTTACTGATTTTGGAACAGGAGATTCCAAAACCCTAGCGAGGCAGAAAGAAGGAACACATCTTTCAAATCTTAAATTTTAACTTCACAAAAAGCATAGATCACAATAGAAAGGAATAAACATTTGCATGTTATTTAATTGCATGACACCTACAGTTTCAAAAAATATTTTCTTAATGGTCCTGTTAAGAATCTGCAGAATATTTGAAATGTTTGTGATTTATGTGTAATATTTGTGACGAATTGAAACGTCTTAAAGAATTAATATCATGAAAGTTCTCCTCATGGATGTAATTTCTGAAACTTGGAAAAGCTTAAAATTATTATGAAAAAGATTGAAACGAATCGTGACCCCACAAGTACTCATTTAGACGCTTGGAGTTAGAGTGCGATTTTGTTTAAAGTATTTTTATTTATTATTATTACAGTCGTTTCCACAGATCTAAGCCATATAAACAGAGCTTACGATTAAATTTTTTTCAGGAGAAAAAATGTTTATATTTTTTATGCAAACTTAGGATAACCAGTTGCAGTAAAAGATTATTAATTTCTTGCTGTAACTAAGAATTCTGTATTCATTTCAAAAGATCCCTGGGGACATTTCATATGAAAAGAATTCCATTTGTGTGTGTGTGTGTTTGATTAATGTAAAATTGAGCGATTCTAATAATATGAAAAAGAAAACAGTAAATCGCCTAAAAATCATTTTAGTTCGTCATTCTTTTTCAGAGCTGACGAAAGACATCACAGATATATGGGAAAACAGATTCTTTCTTTTTCAGTTAAACAAGTAAATAAAATTTATATTCCAATCCTTGCGGGGTTTTTTTTTCCCATCAGAATTTCTGGGAAATAAAGACCACTGATCAAGAAATCACTTACATTCATTTTAAAATGATTTATTAAAATATGGCAAAAATATCACGTGTAACTATCATGTAACTTCCAAAACCCTTAAGGATCATCTAGTTATCAATGATTTCTTTCTTTTAATTATATTAAATGATGTACTAGCAAGAAATTTCAATGTAAATTTTGATATTACTGGCAATATACGGCATTTTGTAACAACGTGCAACAATTTGAGAAGGGTTATATTAAACTACACAATTATATTGCATCAATTCAATACTTTGACACATTTCATTCGTGGTATTCTGATACAATGCGGTGATATCTGTATTTGAAATGTAAACAAATGGACTGCGACATTGAGTTGTTTCTTTAGAGAGATTCTTTAAAATAAATAATTAATACATATATACATTAATGGAATAAATGTGACGTCTTTCATTTTCGAATTATGCTTTTTCCTTTTGCCTTGCCATAAATATTGAAGCGAAAAATAAAGCTGACATACGAATAATCTTTTATATTTAATTCTTACTTATAAGAATACAATATCAAATTTTCCATCAAATGTTTTGTTTAATCAAAAGAATTACGTCTGTCTACTTAAAATCTTCAGCTATTATAGGCATCATTAC
>JAPMOQ010055686.1:5353263-5366587 GCA_026543055.1 Argiope trifasciata
TGAACAAAGTCACAGCAACCAATAAAACATGAAACCAAAAAAACAAATTTGTCAATTCAAGAATGTATAGAGACAACAAACTAAATTAAAATTTTACAAATCATATATTTTAAAATAGACTTTATAAAATAAGTAAAACTGAAAACCAAAAAAATCACAGTAAATCTGAGTCACAAGAATAAGATGCATTTATATCGGTCCTAATCTTTCTGTATTATTTATTGACGTATTCTTCATAAAATACTAGCTTTATTGACCATTATAAAATTATAGTTATGGGGGAAAATGTTCATTTTTAGATTTAAAAAATATTAACACAAAATATAATGTTCTTCCTTTTAAGAAATTAAATATTGTTTTCATTCGCATAATTTAAAATTTGCAGTATTACATCAAGCAGAAATTCCGTTTAAAAAAATAAAGTATAATTCTATTGTTGCCATACATTTTTTTGTTTTTATCTAGTTGTGCAAATGATAATATTAATGGTCTTTTAGTTATTATCATTATACTAATAACTTTCCTTTTAATTCAAGCTAAATAGAAGCTGTTTCCCCGTCGTTAATTATTATTGCCAGAACAAAGCTAAAATAATATTTTTAAAAGAAAAGTGTTATAACCTTAAAAATAAGTATTGTTTTTAATGTAAACGTATATTTTTGAATCAAACTTGCTATAACCTTGTCAAATCTGTTTGTTACATTAAAATAAGAGACTCGAGTTTGTCGAAACTCATTTAATGTAATGAAAATATCTTAATCTTTTTCTAATAGCTTCTTTTTCTCTTGCTCTCTACAAGTCTGGTGATAAAACCATATGCAAAATTTAATTTAGAGTTATTTTTGGGAAGAGGATAATTGAACGGAAGTAGATAGAATGTCGTTCAGACTTATCCCCTTTGTCATTGACAGATTCTGTAAATAACTAAATGCAAATATATTCCATTTTACTACTAAGATCGCATACCAAATATCTTCCCTCTATATTCAATATTTTACTACCCTAATCAGAAGTAAGGAAATATAGTTCTTTTTTTTTAACTCGAACTCTAAAATATGACAAATCTGTAAAATTACACAATCAAATTATTTTGGCTATTAGAGCGATTTTTATTGTATGCTTCATATATCAGAAATTAAACAATCTATTCCAGATTTTGTTTCATAACCGTAAATATAACCAATATACAGACCTTTTTTCTAGACATGGACAGTTGAATTTTTATTTTTTAAAATTAACATTATTTGCAAAATTTAAAATTTTATCATTCAATTAGATTTGATCAAAATAATAGCGAATTTTATTTAAAATCAAATTTATAAAATGTTTTGTAAATGAAAAATATAAAGAACTAGGTAGTTTAACAAATTTTCACTCTTTTGAACAATCGTTCCAATCTGAAAAGGATATCTCTATCTTTTATTAATAATGATAAATTTATTGAAATAAAATCCCATTATGGAATTGTTCTTACTATCAAGCTAAAATTTCGTTTCAAAATAAAGAAAAGTTGGGGTTTTAAATAAATGTTGTTAATGTAGTAAGAAAAAATCTTTAAAAAAAGAAAAGAAGAGAAATTATAACTTATTCTTCCTAGCAATCCCACCCGTCCGCATTAACTAGTTGCAATTTATTTAAAATACAATTCGCAGAGGACTTGTTCTTTTCTACGCAGTGCTGAGGACACGAGATTAATTATATCTCAAGAACTATAGATAAGAAATGCGATGAATTAAGATGAAATCTAATGCACAGAATAAGTTATGATTTATTAAAGAATCTTACGAAGCATAAAAGAAAGATTTTGGGATGAAGCAATTTGATTTATCAATTTATCGATTTGAATATGTATCTCTGTTTCTCTCTGCGGCCTTTTAACTGTTACCAAATACCGCAATAAATACTCAAAAATTATAAAAAGTCCCTTTTTTTAAATGTTATACGTATATAATGACATGCAACACCAAATAAGAATGAATATGTTTAAATTTTTTAGTTAATATGGTATTTAAATTGCTCAAATATAAAGAAGAAATCATAATCATTAAAGTACATCTGAAGAGTCAGTAATTCATTGATATAGTTCTTGATGCATTTACAGTTTCAGTTATTTACATGGTACAACTATTGCTCGATGAACCGTTGACAGTTTAATTTCATGGAAAAACACCCTACTTTTGTGACTTAGATATAGAGGAGTATAATAATTAAATTTGTCCTATTCTAATTTAATTAATTAACCATTCGTTCAAAAAGACATACTTCCAGTGATTTACCTTTATGATGTCAGGTCTAATATAATACTGTTTTTGTGTGGGATATTAAAGAAAATGAAACCGATATAATTATTTCCTGTCTTAAGTTGCTGAGTATTTTCTTAAACAGTAAGTTCAGATTAGTTATATAAAGGTCTAGTTTTAACACAATACTAAGGCTATTTTGAGATGGCTCTAGTAATTTTGATAAGCAGTCAGATTACAAGGACCACACATAATCTATCACCCTCTTTCCAAACTTTGACATTTTCCCAGCAACAGGACGTTTCGTCCCAATAAATTTAACGACCTCAGATCCGCTAACACGATGGTTCTTCAGTGAATTGGGACTGGAATCTGAAATAGTGCAGTTCCGAAGCCAAGAATTCACCATCAGGCCACTTCTGCCTTGTGAAGCAGTAAAAGCTATTCCCCGACATTCTCAGGTACAGGCTATAGTTTGGATGATATCACGTTTTAGGTGTTAGTATTTAGGTGTTTTGAGACTCTAGGAAATACAAATTAAAAGATCCCCTTTTAGAAATGAACAATTTCAATACATTTTTTTAATTTAATCACATTTTTTTTTAGTATTAATTATTTATTTTCATTAATTTTAAGAATATTCATGCCTTTTTACTTATTTTTAATTTGTGCTTCATGGGAAAATTAAATACAGTTATAATTGTTGAAAAATTAATCCCAATCATTGGTTGATGATTTAATAAAAGGAAATGTAAAATTAATATCTTAAAAGCCATTATGTTGAATAAAACAGAATCAGCTTAAAATAATTACTAATCTATTATACTATTAAAAATTTATTATTTACGCTTCAATTAATAAATTTGATAATTAACTTATAAAAACACTGTGGTTCCAAATATTTTTAACTAAAAATTTATATTTTTATCAAGTATATTTGGCAACTAGGTGAAGAACATTATTTACACGATTTTCCAGCGGACCTAGAGCCTCACCTCCCCAGCCACACCAACACACTCCCAGTTCTAGCAGCCCTAGCAGCTATTACCTAATTGGAAATTTGCCCTATTTCTAGAATTTTTATATTGAGACCATTTTCCAATTTCAAACCTTCGAATTTTAGATAATTTTCATTGTTTTGTTTTTACAATCATTTAAATAGACGGAATTGCAATAATAATAATAATCAGAATTTCAAAAAAAAGTACTATTCCGATCTCTGATATTTCTAAGATTTATCAATATCTCATTCTCATCTCAATCTCTCAAAATCTCGTTTAATAATTTTTTGATGATTGTGATAAATAGTGAAAATTTCTTACTCTAATTAGAAAAAATTACATAAAAATTATTATGTTTCGACATCTGTTTCTTTGCGTAAATTGTAAATTCCTTAATTAAACTTACTATAATACTTATAGTACTTAACTTTGTAAATCTCAAAATGCGATTCATCGAAGTGCTACTCTAATTCTCATTATAGAATGTTCAACGTTTGTTATACAATGCTGGACTTAGTATTTGTTGTCTAATTCTTCGGTACTTGATTATAAAGGAAAGGCAAACATCGATAACAAAATCTGTATTCCTTTTGAACTGATATGACTGATTCGAATTCATGGAATGACAATAAGCAGTACACGTGTTTTCTTAACATCTTGTTGGTGCTTCGGTGATCTGATGATAAGGTTGCGCCTTCGAAACCCGGTTACACCCAAGAACTATTGTGCAAACAGACCCAGTGCAAGTTAGATCCTTCGAGGCCAAACATCTCCCCCCCGGTGTGGTATGGAAGCTTGGAGAGGAGAATGCTCCCTCAGGTGTCGTTCCTTCTCATCTGACTGCTGTTCAAACTCACTCGGTCCGTCCCAAAATAGCAAAAGTGTTGCTTTAAAAAGGGACTTTAATATACCTAAACCTAACTTAACTATTTGTTAAAAGTAAAATTTACTGCTACTCTTACATATACAGGTTAATTACACTATGTTTAGTAGTTAAAGAACTTTGTGATAAAATGACGAAAGTTTATACATTTCATCGATTATTTCATTACAAAAACAAACAATCAAGGCAAATGTATATGTTAATCCCTGTATATTCTCTCTGTATAATTCATTTATCAAAAAAAATGAGAGTACCATCTTTCTGCTGTTAGTTTTAATTCGTATGTTAATTTTTACGATCCATACATTCATATCCATCATTTTCAATTTTAAATGTTAATTAATTTGGTCTTTCTAATTATTTATTCAATGTTTGTTTCAGAGGAAAAATTCAGAAGAGATTTCAACCCTGGTGATGGGAGATATCGAACAATCATCTACTTTAGTAGCTGCTACATCTCCAGATATTGTAATAGTTGTGGACCAACTTCCGGAGCTAACTGGAAAACTGCCGATGCCACCCGAAATCTTCCAATTGAGTCGCAGATCGTCAAAGGATGCTTCATGCTGTAATCCGTCAAGGTATGATTTCAAGCCTTTCTCTCTACAGCAAATCATTCAATTCTTTAGTATTTGTTTGATAATTTTGCATTTATAGGGAGATTCATCGTTTCCTCTTTGAGATAAATCGTATGTTTAGCCATGCAAATGTATAGTTTTGCAAAGGAAAAGATATGATAGAAATTAAAATAAATAATATGTAATCTCTTTTAGGATATTAACGACACTAAAATAAGGTTACCACTTTTTATTTTGTTGAAAATGCAATTATTAATTTATACATGCACTAATTTATTACAAAATAATTCGAATATGTGCACATATTTTCATCTTATCAAATAACAACGTGAAATTTTAAAGGAATGCATTTTATATTAATAGAGTAAAACCAAGTATTAACTAAAGTATATATTCTTATATTCTTCCGAACGAGCAATTTTCTCACCAAAGTGTTCATAGTTTCTTTTTTGCGCTTAAATTTAGATATTATTATATAAAATATATCATTGGCCAGGAAATCTAATATATATGTAATAATATGACAATATAAATCTCAGTTGTCCAGATACTATAAAAGAAAATGATTTAAACTGAGAACGCATAATTACATCATCGTTTCAAAAGCAATGTGCATTTTGTTTTTCATGGTTGCGCCATCTTAGTGGTTAAAATTTGACAGAACATGGAGAAATCCATTGTCAACGATTATTACTTAATGAATTTCTGCGCACTATTGATTTTATTTATTTATTTATTCGTCCCATCATTCAGCAGTAAATACTGCTCATTCTGCTGCATAAACAATAAAATTTTGCTGAACAATTTACTTAGAATTGTTGTTCAATTTTTATTGAAGTTGTTTTCATCTACTTTGTAGTGATGCTGCTCCGGAAGAAACTAAATTCTGGCACCTGTTGTGGAAAATAGCCCCAGTTTTGCTGCTGTTTGGAGTTCTCATGTGCATCGTACTGGTCGTTTATCTGTTGTACGCTGTATTCCCTCAGGATGTCATAACCCAAGTGGTTGTTGGAGTTTGTGGGTTGCTGTTCTTCGTTACTTTTGTCGTCGGTATTTGTATCAAAAAGAACAAAAAGATTGTTCCAGTGGATGCGGAAGATATTTTGATGCAAATTCAAAGAGACAGATTATAAAGCAAAGTTTCACAGATGATCTGTCATGTGACATAATCGTTCATCAAAAGTAAGCTCAATTGTAATATGGTTTATAATAATACAATATGATTTTTCAATATGCTCTACATTTCCAGATAACGACCGCTGTGTGATTTTGTAATAGGGTATACACCATTCCATAATATATATTGTGGAACGCAAAGCAAATCATGTTATTCTTATAAATATGTGGACTGTAATGCAATGTCTGCTATTATAATATGGTTTTTAAATGTAACGTGATGATTCTTTTAAAAATCTGAAGAAAAAAAAATGTAAATTTATATTATCATATAATTTGTTGGTACTCAAAGAAGGGAGAATAAATTTTTGCTACTTTTAGATGTATTGTTACATAGTTTTATAATGTCGCAACAATTTTTTTCGATGCAACATGTATTTTCATGAATAAATCTCAAAAAACTGTAAATTGAATTCTGCTACCCTAAAATTGAGGTAAATTGTAATAGTATTGTACCATTAATGATTCATCATCACTGAAAATTCATCAAATATTGTTACTCTTATAAATATGTGGGCTCCAGTGCATTGTATAATATTTTACTTTGTTTTGTTTTTTTAATTTAACTTATTAATTTTTTTATAAATCTCAAATAAAAAAAGGTTCTAAATTAAATCTTTCTACTTTTTAAAAAACAACGTAATGAAATCAATATTATTATATAATTTGTTCCTACTCACAGTAGTGAAAATTAAATTATGTTACTTTTAGTACGATGATGATCGTTAAACAGCTATATAATATTTCAATATATTATAGTGATCTAACATAAATTTTCCTTTATAAATCACAAATAACTGTAAATTGAGTCCTGTCTTAAAATTGTTATACGATGCATACCATTAATGATTTCTATAACTCTAAAAAAAGCACATTAAATGTTGTTACTCTTACAAATGTGTAGACTGTAGTGCATTGTATAATATTTCAATGTAACAAGATCAAGCTACTTTTAGAATGATGTAGATTGTTATATACATAGTTTTATAATACTACAATATGTTTTTCGATGCTACATAAATTTTCTGTTATAAATCTCAAAAAAGGTAAATTGAGTTCTGCTACCTTAAAATTGATGTAGTTTGTATTACGATTATACCATTTATGATTCTTTTATAACTGTAAGAAAAATACATTGAATATTGTTACTCGTATAAATATGTAGACTGTACTGCAATGTATAATTTTGAGATATATTTTTTTAATGTAACGTGATTATTTTTTTATACATCTCAAAAGAAAAAGGCTGCAAATTAAGTTCATCAACATTTTGAAAAATTTTAGAGTAATGAAATTTATTTTACAATATGATTTATTGCTGGCTCCAGATATATAAATTAAAATCTTCTACTTTTATAAATAAGTAGATTTTAGTACAATGTATAATAGAGCAAAATGGTTTTTCAATGTCATTATATTTTTATAAATCTTGAAAGAAAGTTGCAAATCAAGTTCCTATTTTTTTTTATAGATATTAATGTAATGAAATTTGTTTTACAATACGATTTGTAAGTCAAAACTGTAAAGTAAATTCTGCTGGCTTTATGAAGATGTAAATTGTTATACAGCTTTATAATATTGCAGTATATTTTTTCTATGTAACTTAAATTTTCTATTATAAATTTCAGTCACTGTAAACTAAGTCCTGCTACCCTAAAATTGATGTAGATTATAATATAATGTGTACCATTAATGTTTCTTCTATAATTGTGAAAAAATGTACATTAAATCTTGTATTTTCCAAACAGATTGTAATGCAATGCATAATATTGCAGTAAGGTATTTTGATGTAACATGTTCCTTTTATTTTAAAATTCATGAAATTGTAAATAAATTACATTAATCATTTTAATGGTATAACCTTTTTCTTTATTTAATTAGTAATATTTAGTTTTTATTTATTTGTTGTTTTTTACATATAAAATCGAAGTACCTGAGATTTAAATCTATTTTTATATCTAAGCTCAGAAGATTGTTATTGAAAGTACTAAATAACAGTTAAAAAGAGAGTTTTGAAAAAAGAGTTAACATTTTTTAACAAAATAAGAGGTTAATTCTAAACTTTTTTGAGGCCACTCATTTTGGAGTATATGAGGAATATTTGAAATATTCTGTTTGGGGAAAAATTCATTTAAAAGAATCCTTCAATTTTTATTTCTCTACTCTATATTTTTATAGTAGAACTTATCTATTTATCATATACAATATTATGGCACTGTATTTGGGAAAATTAACTCAAGAAATATCAAATTTAAAATGAAGTGGGAAAGGAATATATATATATTTTTTATTAATGTATATGTCTCTTAGGCATTAACTAATTTATACTCTTGCATTAAATTTTATTTTCTCAGCCATCAATTTTTGATTTCTAACCCTATTCTCATTGTAAAGCATATTATTTAAAAAGTTTAAATTTTAAAAAAGCTTAGCATTTAAAAGGTTTTTTCTTTCATTCTTTCACAATTATTCGAGATCTTTACTCAACTGATATAACTTTTGCAATCAAGAATTAGAAATTTTTTATACAAATCCTTTTGGTTTACTTTATCTTCTCTGTCCTGAACTGAATTTGGCTTTATAGTCCTGGGAGATTATCTTAATAAATTGAAAGGAAATGTTTCTTTTATTCATGGAAAATATAAATGACTTTACCACACATTCAACTATTATTTTGAACTTTTAAAGACGAAAATTAAACTATGAGCTAAAAAATTCAAAAAATTAATTATAGAAAATAATGTCTAGAGGCTTACCGACAAACGGATAATTTAGCTTCAAAATTTAATTTATAATTTTGCACAATTTAACTCTTTAGTAATTCATAATAAATTTATAATTTAATTCAATACAATTAAACATTAATTAAAATTCTCTCTCTTATCCTTTTTAATTCAAATATTTATCTTAATTTTTCTGTCATTGTTAAATATTTGCACAGATATTAGTTTAAAAAATTATGCTTTTACCAACCATCAAAATGTTTTTAATACTTGAACTTATTTTTAATAGAATAGAAAAGCGATTTAACTATTGGAAAAATGTGGTTATATTCCATTTGAGATTTTAATACGTAGATTAAAACATAGGTTGTAGCACATAAATCTTCTCAACCTTTTTTTATTTTTTGATACTTTGAATTTTGTTCAAGTTTAACAAAATTCTCCATCTTCTGCAGGATGTAATAATAATGAAATCTTTTAATGGCAAAAAAAATGAATTAATAGAACTGGGCTACAGTAATATAAAATTGCCTAGTATTGAATAATGACAGCATATGTAAAATAATCTATACTTATAATAAAGCTCAATGTGTGTGTGTGTGTGTGTGTGTGTGTGTGTGTGTGTGTGTGTGTGTGTGTGTGTTGGCGCTCTACAGGCCAGACCGTTGGACCTACAGCTACCAAATTTGGTACATGTATACCTTGGAGGTCCGGAATGTGCACCTCGGAGCCCTTTTTTCGAATTTTTAATTAGAATTTGAATTAATTAAAATTTAAGTGAAATTTCGACGTTTTTCCGCTATAACTTCCGAAAATATTATTGCACAAACATGATTTTTATATCAATTTAAAGATAAAAAAATTAGCTTTCTAATGGTATCAGTGTTTTTAATTTATAATGTAAACTTCTATTTTTAATGAATTTTTAAAGAAATATTTTAACCATGTTTTTATCACGTGACTGGATAAAATAAAAGAGTGCCGGAAGTTCAAATAAAAAAAATATCATCGCAAAATAAATCTACATAAATGCAACTTTCAGCACGTGACTGGATAAAATAAAAGAAATATAAAATGTGATATTTTCTTTGAAAAATAAATGCAAAGCAAAGGTTTCTACAATCGTTTGCAATATGTATACCATTAACTCAATAAATCTTCTTTATTTATGGTAAACTTGATGGAATTTTGACAGGATATGCATTGAAATCCCGACTTAATGGCATATTTATGTTATCGTTTGCAATATCTGTATCATTAATTTAATACTTTTTTTCCCTTTCTCGCTTTCTTTAAAAAAACATATTTAATATTTTGGCAACATCATCGAAATTTTTTTTAATATTTTGGAAGCATAACCGATGGTTAAAACTGACGGATTTATAAAATTAAAGAATATTACAAGGAAAAGGTGAACTTTTAAAACTTTCCGTCCATCATCTTAAAGAAAATACTAATTTCAGGTCAATCAATGCCCGGAATTACTTCAAGGCTAATGAATATGTGATTTAATTGAAAATTTTAGAACGCTTTACTCATGGCGAACCAGCTGGTCGCCAAAGGCGGCTAGTACTAAATAAAACGAGAGAAAAGATTGAAAAAGTTTTCTTGATTAATTAATTTTCTTGAAAGTGTAAACAATGCTTATACAATACATATTTATTCAAAAATAATTACCTCATAAGACTGCAAATAAAAAAATTAAATCTTGTATTAGATTTACTTTTATAAATCATTTTCAATTCTGGAAAGAAAAAAAAAACGAATTATTTACCAGAAAAATATTAGAGCTTCCGTCGTCATCAGGCGAAGAATCTTTCATGTAATAATTTCGCATTTATTCCTTCTTTCCATCCATCCGGCTTCTAAGACCGAGGGTCTCTGATTTTGTTGTTCGAGATGCTAAGGTGGGATGATTCCAACTCGCGGGTTTTTCAGTATAATCATTGTAAAACCGTTCTTGACAAGCAATGCATTCAACTTTATCGATTGGGCCTGGTTAAGATGTAATACTAAATTAACGAATAAAGATTATGAAAAGGCTGATAAAGTAGGAGTCTACTAAATTCATATAGTTTTTAAAAAAGAAACTTTATAGAAATGCAGAGTAATTAATCAAATATAAATGATATTGTAACCAGCACTGTAAAACAACTTTTAAATATGGATTCCACCAACAAGCAAGAATTCAGATATGTTTCGAGTCTGATGCAAATAAACTTGCATGTAAGAACAAAAATTAACTGCGGTTCATTCATTAACAAGAGCGCGAAAGACCGAAAAGATATGATAATTTTTTTTAAGAAGACTGAAAAAATTATTTTATAAATATATGTAATCTCTTTCATTTATTAAATTCTTGACAAGAAAGGAAAAATTAGACTCATTAGCATTAGATTCTGGATGTACTTATTTAGATTTAAATATCAGTGATTGAAATGAATGAAAGTGAAAAACAATTGAATTTAAAATCCCCTGTCTTCACTTTTCGGTGCCTGTCATACTTTTACCTCTAAATACATTTTCCTCCTCGAAGCTATAGCAAACTAATATTAACCATCTCCCTCCCCCCCAAAAAAAAATTAAAGAATTATTTTTCCCCAATATTCTCTATACTATGCTATATACTGTGAATAACTATTTCATTGTTTATTAAGAGATTTTATTCAAAATCAAAATTTAGATACACTTGAAATTATATAAATTTTAATTGCCCTTGAATTAAATTACGTAACGATAATTACATTTATCGATTGCGCATTTATAATATTGAATGTAGGATCTGCAAAATTCAGATAATAAAACCTTTAACAAGTTTAATGCATGCTTGAAAAATCACTTTTAGCATACTTAAAATGCTACTATATCAAATAAATTTATTTTTTGTTGTCAATTGCTGTAGGTAAACTTTCATTAGCGAAATCATGGCAGCCTTATAAAGATTGCAAAAAACAGATATATTTATTTTTAAATAAACCGTACTTACAGTTTTACTTACATATATGATTTTTAGGAATTTCCTTTAGAATAGCAAAACAAATTTTCAGCATAAGAGTTTTGCCAATGGTTACATATTCTTCATTAAATTTACTTTAACATTAACCATATATTAGCCAGAGAATTTCCTAATAAAGTAAGCTTAATGGATTTTTAAATAAACATGTAAATTCATTACTAAAGAACTAATCAACCAATTTAAGACATTTCATTCATTTAGTTAAATATTTTCTACCATTATTTAATATGGCTACCAATTTTTTTTCCGCCAAAAATGCATTTTTTTTTCCGATTATAAAAATAGTATGCCTTAATACTAAAGCACAGAACATTCATAAATGCTGTACGAAGTTTTGTAAAATCAATCTCCTTATTTCCCATTATATGTTTATTTCTAAGTTAAATAACATTCTCAATTAGGAGGACTTCAGTCGTTTTAATAGTGTATTGTATTAAAATTGACTTAGTCAATTATAATTACGTATATGAGTGCTATCTAGGGAGATTGTATAAAATAGAGAAAGTGAGACTTTTTAAATTGATATTCAAAATTGTTTTTTAAATAAGCTATTTTCCTATCGCATTTTTAAATTTACTGTACTTGCTTATTTTCAATAAATAAAAAAGATCCTTTTCAATCTTTTTTTTGGACTTCTTTTTTTACATACAAATATACACTAGTATTAGATGAAAGCAAAATCATTGAAGTCGAGGTTAAATTTGGCCTTTTAGCTAGTTTTGTTGTGTAACATTAGGCTCAATCAGTCTTCAAGAACTTACGTTAACCTAAGAGATTTCACCTTGAATATAAAAAAAATTCATAACAACCGTCTAAACTTATTAAATCATTGTCCAGACTCAAATATAGCAAAAGAGGATCCCTTCATAACTTTCACAGCTGCCATCCAACTGAATTTAATCTACAACCCATTGCAAGAATAAAAGATTAATTATTGTTAATCTCTTCTTATTTTTCTTTTTCTGTAAAATATGCACATATGCTCTTTGTGTGGCCAGTAGGTAATAAATCAATGCTGGAAGGCTTTTGTCAGTGCTCATAATTTTTGTTCTTTAATGAGTCGTAGAAAACATTTATAACGAGACCAAGAAAGTTGCACCCATAAAGTGAATTATTCACGCAGTAAAATAAAATTAAATATACTCAAGATAACGATGACACTGATAGGAAACAAGAATGCCACACATACGTGTCCCTAATGGGACAGATGCGTACTGCTGTTTTCATACGAGTCATAAAAGACCAATAAATCACGCGTTGCTCTTTGAAAAAAAGGGGGGTAGGGAGTGATTAGCCTAGATTTGCAAAAACGTTATCTGTTAGCAAGAGTATTTGGCGGGAAAGTGTATTGGTCTTTTAACTAAGTTTTGATGCGTAAACATAAGGAAAAAAAACTTTTGTCTCTATTTGTACGAGATATGCTGACTCTGTACACACCAGGCCGTCTGTCTATGAAATTTGCCAAATATATACTTTAGAGGTAGTAAAGTAATTTTTTTTTATTTTAATTATTCAAAAAATAAAAAGAAATATCGACTTTGTTTTCGTTATAACTTTCTAAAAATTTACAGTAAAAAATAGTTTTAACAGCATCTTAAAATTTAAAAATACATATAAAAAAACCGTACGTAGGAATATTTCATCATGTCTTTTTCCTTAATGTTCAGAATTATATATATATATATATATATATATATATATATATAT
>JAPMOQ010055686.1:5366687-5381087 GCA_026543055.1 Argiope trifasciata
AAAAAAACAGAAAATGGGGCAAGTGCAGAGCACACTGAAGGTAAAAAAAACAGTGTGAGAGTGATGAATGCTAGCTGGACGACAACCAAAACTCTTTTGTTTAATGCAAATCGTTATATTCATGTAAAATAATGCATTTACTAAAAACTAGATCATTGTTTCAAAGTGGATACAGTATTTATATGAAACGAAATATCATTCGTCATTGATTTTTATCATACCTTTTTGAATAAACTCATTCAAAAGCAATTCATGCTTCTTAAAAGACAAAGTGGAAAGTATTCAGAAAGTATAAAAATGCATGAAATTGTATTAAACAACAAGACATTAAGTATTCGAATTTTGTTAAACATGTTAACTCTTGCTAATTCTGACATTTTCCGATAACGTTTAAAATGTTGCAGCTTCTTCTAAAACTGATCCTTTTCTGTAACACAATCCCATTGTAAACGACACCATTGATTGACAGTTTTATGAGTCGTAAGCATATGGGTGTAGGCAAGAGCCCAGACTTCTGAATAATAGCCAGTCCAATGTTTGTGTATGCAGCCAGTATGCAGTGTCAATGTTTGTTGAACTAAAACTCTGTCAAATATTCATGGATAATTGTTTTTCATTGTTATTTTAAAATATGAGAATTACATATATAATTTGGTAAATTGCAGATTATGAGAATTTTTTTAAAAATCATTAATCACTTACTAAAGAAATTTTTTGCAGGCATTCAGTTAAGAGTAGTGTTATGGGTATACCAATCTGTAAATATTCTTGTTATATTCTTTAGTACTGTAACATTCTTATATTACATGTGAATAAAAAAAATTTCCTATGCCTATAGCTGAGCATGCACAATGTCTTCTACGTCAACTGATAATATATTGTCTATACTTATCAGCCATTCATATTTTGGTTTCCTTAGTGATTTCAGAGTAAACCTAATGAAAACCAATATATCATTTTCGTAACTGAGTTACAAAAATGAGATAGTAAGTAAATATTTAAAACAAGTTTAAATCAAATTACTTTCATTCTATTTACTTTGTTCCTTGACTTTTCAGATTTGCTATAACTGATTTCTAGAAGGTCCATCTAACTTTATTATACATATTTTGAAAAACAATAAAATAATTAATATAAAATTATAGAATTATAATATTTTTTCTCATAGAAAAGAACATATTTTTGTATACATACTGTTTTTATTATATTCTTTTAAGTTTTTTTTCTGCCTCTTAAAGTGTAAACTCAAATTACGTTTTTCAAATGATGAAATATATTCTATGCCTTAACAAAGTTCTTTGTTTCTAATAAAACTGCAATGTTATATATTTTTAATAATTAACTGCAATATACCAATGTAGAAACTGAATTGCATCCAAGATATTAAAAAAAAAAAATCTGCGTTTAAAAATTTCATTTTTTATGCTATATTTAATAAAAAGCTTATTTAAATTTATTAGATTAAAAATTTCTGTAATAATATATAAATTAAAATTTTCCACTATCTTTAAGTTATTATTAAGTTCATCCAATTTTTGAGAGCTAAAGCTTTACATATTAACTAGTTTATTTAGCATAATTATAATATATAAACCAAAATATTGTTTGTAACATTTAACTAAATAACAAAATACACTTTTAATAACACATTACAAGGGCAAAAAGGGACTCATTGTTTTATCCACTCCATACATAACTTGCTTCATAATCAAAAAATTTAGTGGAAAAATATTTTTATATACTACTAATAAAGTTGAATTAGTTTTTTAAAATGAAATTTGTTGTTTTTCCACTATAAAAACTGAAAAGATCACTAAAAACCAAATTTTACATTGGATTTTTTAAATCCTAACTATTGAAATGTAGAACAATAATTTTTATTTTAAAAAATATTTTCCTCCCTACATATAATAAGTTACATCACTACCTGGAAATCCAAATCGTTTTCATTAGTTTATCATGTAGTTCATCGCATCATTTTCGCCTATTATTGAAAGTCAAGTAAGAAGTATTCTACTTAATATCTGAGCAATTTTATAAAACAAATTTTAAAAAGTGAAGCTACAATACGTCAAATTTAGAAGATAGATGAAATTGTTATTTACATTTTCAACAGTGCCATGATGTCATGTAACAGTCTCTATGAGAAAAGTTTATAATTACTATACACAGAGTAAGAATATTTAAGTTAGACAATTATATTAATTTCATAATTTTAATGTTAAATTATTTGAAAAACTCATTCATATGAACTTATATCCAAACAATTTACCTGAAAACAAATACAACCAATATTCTGGTTGAACAAACTGGTCACCTGATGTGGCAAACATAAATATATATATATTATGAAATGCTTAACAAAATAATGGAATAGATAATAAAAAGTATTAACAATATGTTTTAATATTGCATAGTATTCTCTTGTCATTTATTAATCTTTTTTTTATTGTTTATGTTTAATCACATATTTTTATAATATATATTGCTCTTTTATTGTATTTAATTTTATTACATATTAAACATTTTACACCATTTGTGACCAAAGTCTGTTAAATAGATTGCTTCTCAAAAAACAGTTTGCTTCTGTAGGCTCTTCTAAATTTAGCTTTATTTTCTTTGTGATTCAAGCAAACTTGCTAAAGTCGTTATTTATTTTTATCATGTTTTGTAAGGATATCTTTGTGTTTTATTTGATAAATATTAACATGAGAATTTCAATTTGTCACTCTTTTGTTGTCAAAGTAGTAAAAACTTTAGTAATGTGTTAACTTGCACTATCATTTTAATAAGAGAAGCAGTAAGTTTTAAGTGAGGAAAATTTTGACAAATCATATAAAACCTGTTCACGATAAGGAATATATTCATTATTATTTTTTATTATTCTCATAACGAAACCAACCAAAATTATTCAAATAAATTAATAATTATTGTAATTATTTACAAAAGTAAGATGGCACAATTACTTCATTCCCAAATACTGCAAATATGATTTTCTCTCACTGAATAATAATCTGAAAGATATTGCCATGAACAGATTTATTTATATTTTATCTATATAAATAAAAATGAATGTTTGTCTACATGTCTGTTATGTCTTCTCAACCATTCATCTGGTTGCTATGAAACTTGCTCAGCTTATTGTTTACATCTAAAGGTTGGTTATACACACAGTACAATTATATAAAATTTGAAAAAAAAAAAAAAGATCTCAACAACATCTATTTACCAATTTAATCTCTAAATAACTTACTGAGGAGACACAATATATTCCATAGGAATGTTACATAACAAGTTAAAGTTTAATATACTATATATTGAATTACGCACAATAGTTATATTGTACATAAATGCCATGCAAATCATTCTCATAGGTAACAACTTAATTACAGATTATGCAAGAAAGTTTTTGGGAGACCAATCCAGGGGTTTTTAAAATGTAATTAAATTAGTGTTTTTTTTTTTTTTTTTTTTTTTTTTCAATAACTTCTAAAAATATTATAGTTCAAATAATTTTGCAACATCACATTTTCAAAAAATTAACCTTAATTTTAAGATAAACAGTATTAAAAAAACTTATATTCTCCGAAACAATCGTATGAATTATATCTTAATACATTTATGTAACTGAATACAATCTTGCACGTCTTCAGAAAACTGAAATAGTTCTGTATTAAACAAATACTATAAAATACCATTTTTTGCAACTTTAAATTGTTAACAGATGTTATTTTCAAGTAATACTAATTGAACTAATAAAATACTTCATCAAATGAAAATATTTTAAGCATATTTATAATTGTGTAATAAATTAAATGCAATTAATAAAGTTACAAATGAACTTAAATTATCAATGAAACATGAATTAAAATTTAGTTTTATTTCATGCATTAAAAAGGTTCATCAAGGTTTTTATGACTCATTTATCAAGATTTATCCATTAAGTAATAAAACTCAATTTGTTTTATTTGTCAAGAGGAGAATAACTTGTAGTAACAAAAATTTTTGATATTTACAATATAATATAACAAAGTAATTCTCCATTAAATATTAATAAAATGAGAATTCATATAAGAAAATTATTTATTGAATAAAAGTTTGTCTTGATTTACAATGAATATTACAATATATGCCTACTTAACTTACCATATCTATTTTAACACTATAATTAGAGTAGGAAATAAACTTTGAGATGAAGTTGTTTTCACAGTTAACACTTTATAAAAACTATGTTTCTAAATTTAAATAGAAGTTTTTTTTACTTATTTTTTTAAATAATAAAGATGGCCTAGTTATTAAATTTTGGTTATAAGTCTTTTACTCATAAAACAGGTTACTTAAATTCAATAAGTTATTTCATTCCTTAATTTATTATCCTTACACCAATTTTACATGCATTTACTTAAAATTACAAAACACACGAGTAATATAATGTCAAAAAAATCAACATGATAGAGATAGATAAAGATTTGTTGTATTTACATATTAGGAAACTTAAATATCAATACCATATTACTTCATCATTCATTTTGTATTTAATATATTTCTAAAAATTATATATGATCCGTTTAGAAATGCAAAACATTTCCAAGTATAAGAAATAGTCAGTTTTTTAAAGATATTCAAAGAGGGGTAACTATATCCATAATTACATGCTAAAATAACAACAACGCTTTCCTTCGTGCTCAGCGAATAACAATTCATCTGAACCGGGATAAGTGTTGAGCTACAACTGAACATTTAAAACACAACGTTATCCCTGCTGCCCCTCTGGATTCAACGTCCCTACCAAAGAAAGTACGGTTTGCGATGGACTCGTCCATCCCGTAGGGATAAACGTTGGGATTGAGACGCTAGTCTCCTACACAGCAATATCTTCTGGTGACTAGGAATTCTTTTCTTGTTAGGTGTTATTCGGCTTGTCAATCAAACCTTCCTTCGTTAGTTTGGTAAACGCCTCATTTCCCCCATTGATAGGTGGCGCTTTCGTCGACATCAGGTTTTGTCCTCTGTATATGGCACTCTTAAAGGCTCTCCTTTCTTGTTATCTTGAAGGAAATGAAAGGATGGTACAAAATCACTAACAGTCCTAGGGTAGTCATTGTAGAACGCATAATAGAAGTCCTTGCCTCACTGCCCAAAAATCTGCGATAGAGAGAAAAAGATTGGTAGGCAATGTTTATACTACTCTCTGAAAAAAAATAATAAAAAATGGTTAAATATTATAAAAATGTTCAAATAAATTTATAGCCGTTATTATAGCGAATTGATCTAAAATAAATATATACAAAAAAAAGGGAAATATTTGTTTTCACTATTACGTTTAAATAATTAATGACATATAATCATAATGTGTGTATACTCTGAGATATATAAGTAAAAATATTTATTAAAAAAAAGATTACCTCTCATTAAATTTACAGGACAGGATACCGGTGTCTTCCTACGCGGAAGACACTGGTATCTTGTCACAGTGGGAAAACCCTGAACAAGCAGGTATACAGTTGTAAAAATAGATTTTAAATCTTGGAAAAACAGCTGAATAGGTGGAAAATAAAATGTTTAAAAAAAACTGAATCAATACTCTTTTTAAAAAAATAATAATAACTAGCCGCATTTGGTTGAACCAGCTGGTTCACCATGAGTAATACGTTCTAAAATTTTCAATTCAATCACATATTCATTAGCCTTGAAGTAATTCCGGGCATTGATAGACCTGAAATTAATATTTTCTTTAAGATGATAAACAGAAAGTTCTAAAAGAACACGTTTTCCTAATAATATTCTTTAATTTTATAAATCAGTCAGTTTTAATTGATTACAGATATTGCAAACGATTATAGAAAT
Organism: Argiope trifasciata; assembly: GCA_026543055.1. Lineage (NCBI taxonomy): Eukaryota > Metazoa > Arthropoda > Arachnida > Araneae > Araneidae > Argiope > Argiope trifasciata. Next base: position 5,372,535 of record JAPMOQ010055686.1, read on the forward strand.
ATGCCATTAAGTCGGGATTTCAATGCATATCCTGTCTAAATTCAATCAGGTTTACCTTAAATAAAGAAGATTTGCTGAATTAATTATTTAGATATTACAAACGATTATAGAAACCTTTGCTTTGCATTAATTTTTTTAGAAAATATCACATTTTATATTTATTTTATTTTATCCAGTCACCGGCTAAAAGTTGCGTTTCTTTAGATTTAATTTGTGATGATAGTTTTTTTTTTTTTTTTTTAATTTGAACTTCGTCATTGTTTTCTTTTATTTTATCCAGTCACGTGCTAAAAAAACATGGTTAAAATACTTCTTTAAAAATTCGTTAAAAATAGAAGTTTAAGTTATACATTAAAACACTGATACCAATAAAAAGCTATTTTTTTTAATCTTTAAATTGATGTAAAAATCATGTTCGTGCGATAATATTTTCGGAAGTTATAGCGGAAAAACGTCGAAGTTTCGCTTAAATTTTAAATAATTCAAATTCTAATTTAAAAATTCGAAAAAAAAAGGGCTCCGAGGTGCACATTCCCGACCTCCAAGGTATACATGTACCAAATTTGGTAGCTGTAGGTCCAACGGTCTGGCCTGTAGAGCGCCAACACACACACATTGAGTTTTATTATAAGTATAGATATCGATAACTGGCCTAAAATGAAAATATACGGAACTGAAACAAACTGGCAAAACGTAGTTAAATACCTCGGCATAAAGATCGGTAGGAATCTAAACTACAAATCCCACATCGAAAAACCAAAGAGAAATTTTATAAGGCCCTTAGAATGCAATACCCCTTAATTTGTAGAAACTCAGGTCCTTCTTTTAAAAACAAATTATTAATCTACCTAGCTTCTCTTAGGCCAATATTAACATGTGCTTAAACGGTTTGGGCATCCCACATCCAAAACCAACCTGCAAAAAGTGATAACCGTGGAAAACAAGACTTCAAGAATGTTAGCCTCAGCTAGATAGTATCACAGAAATACTGAAATAGCATAGGCCTTGGATATTCTCCCAATTAAAGAATTTATTTTAAAATTAGCAAGAAACTTTTATAGCAGGATTGTAAATACAGATAATCCATCCATCAATAACCTGCCGGATTAGGACCTTCTAGATTTAGAAATGGTGATGACAGCTGTCCCAATGAGCTGTAAACCTACATATATACACATTTCCTACTTTTTTTTAGAACAAATTATTATGTATTTATTGGGCCTGTTTCTTATTATATGCCGAACAGATAGATATTTTCAGTAACATTATTCTGAAGAACATTTCAATAAAAATTTAATCTTAATCATTCTAAGCAGTGCATTTAACTATCTAAACAACATAAATTGTAGTTTTAAAATTAGAACTATGTGTCAATTTCTGACGGTTCAGAAATTGGGTATTGAAAATCGTTTAGAGTGAATATCTTGTGAATTCATAAATATTCATGAGTCAAATCAGATAATAGTTTTATTATGCATTATTATCTATTATTTTCATTTTCTTAACAAATATAATGCATTCTGATTATATTCAACTTTTTTATTGCAGCTCTTTTTCGGGAAAGAAGGAAAGCTGGATTTGGTTGATGCGAATACTTCTTTACTCGCTGTTCTGAGGATTCTTATTTTTAATGATTTTGGCAATTTTTATCTTAAGTAAATGGTTTCCAGAAAAGGTTGTCACTGCAATTGCTATTGCAGTTGGCGTATTTATTATGTATTATTATTACATATCATGTATTTTGATTTTTCTTTTCTGTTTTACAAAAAAGATGAATATGAGGGAAATACCTTTAGAGGATACTGATAATCAGTAAGAGGACGTCAAAGTCATGTCAGGGAACAATATTGCATTGCAAAAGTGTTCCTTGTGATGCACTTAGTTCATTATAAATCAAAAATATTTTTAAAGGGTGTACCTCAATGCCCTTCAACATTGTATCATACGCATTTTATTTTAATTAATGCATGATTATTGCATGACTTAAAATCACAGTGTACCCGCTAATGCCATTCACTGTGTCGTACATATCCAGTTTATTATAAATCCAAAACATTATTAACCTGTACTTCAATGCCCTTCTACATTGTATAGTAAGAATTTTATTTTAACTAATGGCAGATTATTGATTGTATCATAAACTTTTTATTTTGTTGGAAGATTATTGATTGTATCATAAGTTTTTATTTTAACTAATGGAAGATTATTGATTGTAAAGCAGGGTACGTCCGAATGCCATTAACTGTACCAAGTTTATCTTATATTGGAGATATTGCTAAGTGTATGATCTGATGTTCTACAATATAACATAATAGAGATTTGTTAATTAAATTATTTTATCCAATTCCGTGAAGTGTTTTTTTTTATTTAATTCATATTATTTAATTATATTATTCATTTATACTTTTGACAGAAGAGAAAAAACGCTTATTAGGACAGCATAAGCAACATAAGCCCCAAATATTATTCAGTTTTAAAATGATAATATAGAATATTTAATTAAATTATCGTATTTTCAATTTAAATTTATTTGGTCAATACTACCTGCGGTCACCATACATAATTAAATTAGCAAAATTTTCCGAACCTTTCATAATGAAAAGGGCACCTCGTAAGTTCATAAAAATAGAATAATATGTAACTTTACAGTTTCGTGAACATTTGGTGTCTTTAATGTATTCATTTACAAGATATTAAACTGAATTTCAAATTTTTTTAGCGAAAAATCCAGGTTAGCTTTTATTTGAAAAAGAGAGAGAGACAGAATAATGGCTTGAAATATAGAGATCATTTCGAAAATCTCTTATACATAATGCATTTTCTGGTAAAGAAGATAAGATAATTTCTTTTACAAGTAATTGCATTCTTCATCGTGATATTCACGTCATTCTCAGTTGCATTTTTCTTTACTAAAATCCATGATTAGCTAATAACATACTCCAATTAAAAAAAAAGGGCCAAAAGAGGATTTCAGATCATATCCATAAATAGGATTTCAGATCATATTCATAAATAGGATTTCTGACCTTATTCATTTCTCCGAATTTTTTCTGAGATAGCATTTATTAACGGTTCTTGTAGATTGAGGAACATTGGAAAACCAAATATAATTCAGTTGTCAGGATGAAATTTTTTTTCATGTGAACGTGAAATTATTAATTTTAAGAACATGGATGGATTAAAATTATAACTACCCAGCGAACAAGCTGCAATTTGAGATTTTTGTGCATTATTAGTAGAGATTTTAATTTAAATAATGTTTGTAGAGAATGCTTATTATTTTTAGAGAATATATCGAATTTGTACACAGAATGTATACACAGTATAAAAACCACTATATATGCTTATTGGTTGCTGCAGAAGTGAAGATGAAACCCGGAGGTTCATGGTTCTTGAGAAGTCCCAGACAATCGTAACAACTTATACCAAGTAAAATCTTTCTCTCTTAAATTTATTTTCCATCTGCTTTTATCATATAAGATGTGATGGACCATTAATTTGCTTCTTTAAGAGTAGATTTTAACAAAAATGGTATTAAAAACCTTTGAAAAAACGTTGTTGGGAAATCTTCATCTAAATCAATGGTTTTCAATGAGCTTCAATTTTTATAACTTCACAGAGTTCGCAATCTTAAAGGATAAAGTCATTTTTATCACCAGACAGTGAATGTAATCGTTATTAAATTTTGAAAGAAATTGGAAAAAATTAAATTTATTTCGATTTACAGTTTAAATTACAAATGCTTTAGTTAAAGTAAAATTTGTTTTATTTTTTTTTTAAATGTACAACTTTTTCTTAGAAAATTATAATAATTAATTTAGGAATATAAAGCAGAACATTAAATTCAAGTAGCGCACAAAGGAAAGATTTGGCGTATTTTTAAACTATTATGACTGCTGGCGGTAGTAACCGGTGCCAAATTCTAATGCTGGAGGTAGTTTCCAAAGAAGTAACAACTTTTTATTTCACCAATCGTGTTCGGCTCTCATTTTATTAATCATCATAGAAAGTATGCAATTTAAAAATATCTGTAATGATGATCGAAATTGTGGAGAAGAAAAATAGAAATCAGGGAGAGTCAATTTTTTTAATTATAAGTAGATACAAATTTTCAAATTAAACCTTGTTTTCCTTTTTTTCTTTTTTTAAACATTAAACATACAGGAATTCTAATTCATTTAATGCGTATAGGATATTATTTTCCTCGCTAATTTTATTTGATTACAAATTTTAATGTTTTAAATGTAAATATTAACAAAAACTTTTTTTTTCGTTAATAAAGACATTTGGTTGTTCTTTTGACGGCAATTTATTGGCAAATGTGGTAATTTTGGAATATTTCAATAGATGAATCAGATTCGGTTGGTTACCACAATTTTAAAATAATTACTTAAAAGACGCAACCTGCTCTTATCAATTTTATTGAAATCTCAAAAGATTAATATAAAATAATTCAAAATTTTCTTTTCTTTTCCTTTTTATATACTTCTTTATTTACATTCTTGCACAAACATGATTGTATTTTTTAATCGTTAAAAACTCGTTAATGATATACATGAAGAAATCAAAAGGTATTTTCAGATTGAAAGTTTTAATAAAGTTTTCGTTTCCTCATTTTAATAAACTTTCTTCTTTATTCGAACATAATAATTCACTTTAATCGAGAAATTTTTAAATGAAAATTAATATATTAATTCGCTTTTTTCATCTACTTTAAAAAAAAAAACTTTTAAAACATCAATAGCTCAGGGAAAAAACTAAAAATGAATAGATCTTAAACTAAATGAGAATATTTTTATTAATATAAACACATAGTTTTTGGCTTTTGAATGCTTTTCAAGTTCAAACTAATCGTGTTTTTTAAACTTTTTTGAACAATTCATGAAATCCTTCTTCCAACCAATTAATTTTTGATAATTTTAAGAGTAAATAAGTTCTATAACATAACAACATAGAAAGTAGAAAGTAAGAATATATAGATTCCGATCTTGAAACATAAATTTTGCAATAAATTTTAGGTATAAAAGCTTTATTTAAGAGAATCTTTTAAGGAAAGAGAAAAAAAAAAAATTTTTTTTTAGAGAATCTCTTAAAAACCAAAGATTTCTTTAAAAAGAATTCTTAAAACGTTGAACTAACAAATATTCTAGCATGATTGTGATTTAGATAATTCGGAATTATCCAGGCAATTTTTTTTCCGAAAATCGTTATTTCCCATTTTCGGGAGAGATTTCTGTTTTTTTATCTTGCTGAAATTTTGTTTAAATGTAAATGATATAAGCACCATTTATGGGATTATTGTGAAACACTTTATAAATTAAAAACGTATTATCGTAATTGAAAAGGTACATTTTTATCAATTTTATAAGGTCCATCAGGCTGTATATTTGCAAATTATTAGTATAGAAATTTGTGATACTCTTGAATCCGTAGCAATAAATATTTTTACATTATGTTTAAATAATAGGTTAAATATTGCCTAAAGAAGCACCTGCCTCTAAAGCTTTTCAGTTTTTCATCAATGGTTCATTTTGAAAACTTATAGTAATTTTCACAGAATTTATTGAAGTGTCAAAAATAAAAGAAAAGCCGCCAACTTATTTAGCCTGTTAAAACTTTAACTTGCAGAGAAATTTCTTTGAAAAATAAAGGATCTTTGACTCGTTAATGAAAAAACATAAACATACATTCAAATCTTCAGGTCTTTCGCATTCCTTTAAGAATCACTATGAATTTTAAGCTAATGGAAAGCATACAATATAAAAAGTTAATGACATATTTATATTCTAAATATTAATATTTAATAAATATTCAATGTAATATTATAGATTATAAATATGTAATATTTAATTATCTATGATCAGGAAAATTTATCTTTAATTCTTTCAGCGTAGGTTTTTTTAAAATATAATTTTAAATATCAATCATCAAGTAAAAGTCACAATCTGACAATGTCCCCCTTTTCATAAACTGGACAAATTAGTTTCATATTTCAATACATTTTTAATTTAACATTATGCAAATGATTTGTTTTAAATTGATTTTTAAAATTTATAAATGCGAACTGCATATGTAATTAATTATTTTTGCAAGTCATTGATGCCCGGTATCCACGTTCACAATACCATTATTTAAACTTTTTCCAATTTTAGGAGATATACCTGTTTGAAATCATTCCGAAGTTTGGTTTAAAAGTAAATGATATAAGCACAGTTTATACATCTTTTAAGAGATTATTTTGAAACAATGTATAAATTAAGAGCGTATTTTCAAAATTACTTTTTATTAAATTTATAAAGTCAAAAAAAAATAAGATGTGAACAAAAAAGATAATGTTACCTTTTTATCAAGCATAATTGGTCAGCCGCCTAATATTTTTATAATTCACCGAAATAGTGTGTATATAACATTATTTATTTTGTAATTGTATTTCTCATTTTTTGATCGATCTGTTTTAGCCCACTGGTCCTAGGCAGCTGCCTAATCTGCTTAGTCTGAAATCCATTACTGACCTTGCATCTGAAGTACTTAACCCCTTTTGTGATATTTTCTACCATTGAGATTCAGCACGATATTTTTGACTAAAGTCTTTTTTTTTAAATCAAGATTTTACCATTTTGTTTTCGCTAAAATGATAGTTCGCATTTGATTGCATCCAAAAATCATCTTCCCACATGATTCTATATCATTTCTTATGTCTGAATCATGGGCGTGTTCGGGAATGTCTAGGTATCTTCCAAAAATGCTTCAACATCTGTTGAACCCTCTTCATTGAGCTTTCATCGCTTCGCTTCATCGCTCACATTCAAGAACGAGATACCGTTATCTTTACACCCCAAAATATTCCCTTGACTGAATATAAAAGAATGGAAAGAAAACTGAAATTCAATCTCAAAGAGGTATTGTTGAATTCCAGTGATCACAGGAAGGGATATATTCCAAGAAATGGAGTCCATCTGTGAAAGGTGAGTTTGAAATCAGGTGTAACAAAAGGTGTAACACATTGCGATCTTCACATTTATGGAGTTCGCTGACTAATTCATTTCAGCAGAAAGTATAGAAAAAATTTTTACATTTTAAGTGACTTAGAATACGAAACAACATTACAGAACTTAGCAGATTAAATTGATGATAAAAAATATAAATAATCTATAATCAAATAAACGAAACTAATTAAGTGCCTTAAAAATATTTATATTTAAGGACTGCGACGAATTTAATTTTCCTAGGGCTCTATACTGCTTTGTTACAGCATAGAGTAAGCTTTTTAAAACATTGATTCAGTAGTTAACTTTGTTATCTAAAGGTTCACCACGTTCTTTCAACAGTTGCACTTTGCTAACTAATAGCTTACACTGTTTTCTTAGTAATTCTTTTAATAATTACTTTTTGTCACGTACTAAGCAGCCGATTTTTCTACAAATTTTTATTCATTCATTAAGTGCTCAATATTACAAAACTTTGGTGAGTTTTTGAGATACGTAATCGTGAATGTGATGATAGCATAAATAACAGAAAATAGTTATTATATACTAATCTTAAAATTCAGTTGTAAAAATAAGATGTTCAGAATGATATGATAATTGTTTACTAAAATCCCACATTACACAGGCAAGAAAGAAAGACAACATTGTAGGCGAAGACATTCAACTCTTAAATTTTAATTATGTAAAATTCATAGAAACCCTTAAATATTTTACTTTTTTATTATTTAATTACATAACACTTACTTTTTCAATAAAGATTTTTCTTTCTGATTCAGTCAAAGATCTATAAAATGTTGGTGATATTTGTGAATTATGTATCATTTTTGTAACAAATAAAAATGTCTTTAAGACGTCTCCTTCGAGTGTTTTATTTTTTTTTTATTCTTTTTTTTTTATTTTTATCAGAGTTTCTTGGAAATAAAGAGCACTTATCAAGAAATCACTTACATTCATTTTTAAATGATTTATTAAAATATAGCAAACAATCTATCAGGTAATTTCCAAACCCTTAAAGGATCATCTAGATAAAAATGATTTCTTTGCATAAATTATATCTGCAAAATTACATTAAATAGTTATACTAATACGAAATTTCAATGTAAATTCTGATATTACTGTCAATATACTGCATTTTGTAACAACTTGTAACAATTGGAGAATGGTTATATTAAACAACACAATTATATTGCATCAATTCAGTATTAAGACACAATTCATTCTTGGCATTCTGATATAAAGTGGTGATATCTGTATTTAAAATGTAAACAAAATGGACTGCGACATTGAGTTGTTTCTTTAGAGACATTCTTTAGAATAAATCTGTATATTGTATACATTAATGGAATAAATATGGTGTCTTTCATTTTCGAATTAGGCTTTTTTCTTTTTTTGCTGTGCCATAAATACTGATAAGAAAAATAAAAACTGAGATACGAATAATCATTTATATTTAATTCTTACTTATAAGAATACAATATGAAATTTTCCATCAAATGTTTTGTTTAATCAAAAGAATTACATCTGTCTACTTAAAATCTTCAGCTATTATAGGCATCATTACGAAGTC
>JAPMOQ010055686.1:5381487-5407511 GCA_026543055.1 Argiope trifasciata
AAGTCTAGATATTAACATAATTTCACGATTATTTAAAAGATAACCTTTCCTTTGGAAATGATTTTTTTTTAAATTTGATTTTCAGCAAACCTTGATATTTTACAATATAATAGAAAAGAATTTTGAAGTTTACATACATTTAGTTTTCAATATCAATATTCGTGGTTGACTCCATTTTTAACAAAGGGTACGAAGTTCCTATATTAGCGAAATATCCTTTCCCCTTATATTCAGTATGGGCTATCTATTGTACTGATTCCTCACGTGCATTTAAGAAGGGGCGATTGCGAGTAGAAGTTCCCTTTTGCAATATTATTCTGAGCTGGTCAGTTACCAGAGCTGGTGAAGTTCTTCCAACGTTCTTTTCTTACGTTCTGCTCACTCCTGGTTACATTGTGAATGATGTTAGATTCCAGTTTTAGCTGTTTAGTCAGTAAGTTGTATTTTTAATTATATGCTTTTCTTATCATTATAAATGCTATCTTAAGAGAATCATTATTTTTGAATTAATATTTTCAATCTTATTAGTAATAATTTCCTTGTCATTAAGTTTTTATTTTCAAATGCAGGTTTATGGTTGATTTTATGTTTATTTCCATTAGTTTTGGAAAATTATGTCACCGATTATTTTGAAAAATACCTTTAGATCATCTTCTTTCATAAACGCTATTTTAGGAGAATCATTAATTTTTAATTATTATTTTCAATTTTATTATTAAGAAGTTAAATTTTTTCAAATTATTCTCTTTTCAAGTGTAAGTTTATAATTAATTTTAGCGTGTTTTCATTACTTTTACAACCTTGTGCCATTGGCTATTTTGAAATTAATATTTAGACTTACTTGTTTTGTTGAAATGAATCAATTTGCGGTCCTAAGTTTTGTAAAAGGAAGGGTAATTTTTTTACTTATATTGTATATAAGCTGAAATAAAATTCTAAATTATTATCACTGATAATGCTTATCCTCAAACAAATTCGATAGCAAAAATTTTATTGGTATTCATTAATATTTTATTTTTATCGAATAATTTTAGAAAAAATTTTGAAATGAATTTCTTTTATTCGGCGCGAATTCATCATCAATTATTGAATTTTAATGATTTAATTTAACTAATGAAATAATATTTTTTTAAAACTATATTAACAAGTGTCAGTATTTCAAGGTTTAAAAAAATGCATCTGAACTTGAATGGATGAAAAAAAAGTGTTTATTAATGATTGAGAATTTGAGCAAGATTTATCAATATTTATAGAGAGAGTGTGAACTAATAGTAGGAATTGAAACAAAAAGCAACAAAAATATACCAATGTATATCCTATTTTTTAAATACTCGATACCACATAAAAATAATTATTTACCTCTGATATAATTCAGACTCAAAATCTTATACTATAATACGAGGAATGGTTGCCAAGTCGAAAATCGCCCCAGAATTAATAAACACCGGTAAACTTGGGGGTCTGGGGTTTTTGGCCACGAGGAATCGATTGGCGCCGGTTTTGAAGCGCTACGGTCGAGCAGTTCGGAGTTACAGATAGGATATTTTCAAACTTTATTAGTTCACCATAATGGCTATAGATGGCAGCACTTAAATTTTCTTTGTCTATTACCTAATAAGTTTCAAGCGGTAACGTGCTGCCATCTATAGCCAATATGGCGTACTAATAAAGTTTAATGACCACACGATTATTTTTAAATCACAAAATTAAGGTAAAACAAATATAAAAGAAAAAAATAAGGATAACTTTGATATTTTTACTAAATGTTCTTTTAAAAAAGTACGATTCTAATTCCACTGCTTTTTATTAAGGAAAATTTGTTAATGAAATTTTGAATTTAGCGCTCGTTCGTTAACTAAAAAGATTCGTTCTTTTTGATTCGTCCAAAATTCCAATTTCCAAATATTCGAATTTCCAAAAAAGCATTTAAGGAACTAATTTCGATTTCAAATCACCGTTAACAAAGTCCGACATTTCAACATTCATGAGATTTCAAGCTACATTTTCAACATGCAGAACGCACCTCTACATGAAATTCTTCAAGGAGCCGGAATTTTGGAACAACAAGCGATCAACTCAATTCTACCCGCAAATGGACAACTAGAAGATACCGTCATTGTCAGAATGCTTCTCCGTTACGCCGAACAAGCTTACCCGACCGTCAAAGTTGCCATACTTCACTCTGAATTTGTCGCACGCTTCTACGTTACAACAGCGGATAGCTCTTATGAAGGAATGGCTCTTCTCAACGATATCAGCGACCAGAACAAGGCTTCCAACTATCTATACGGCGTTCAACAAGGATTCTACGTGCTACTCATTCCCATTCACAAGAGAGCTCAAATGGATAGAGGCGAGCACTGGATGCTAGGAATTTACGAAGCAAGCTATGGAGAACGTCAACAATTAGTCTGCGATCCAGTCGACAACCCGCTGCCGATCGATGCTGTTTTGAGAAAAATACTGCGACACGTTTTGAATACCGTTGTTACGAATGAAAAGCTGAAAGGATGCATCGTGAAACCTCGCAACGCTTACAACCACCAAGATGACGCGTCTTCCTGCGGAGTTTACATCGTCTTTTATGTTCGACAATACCTCTCTCATCGACGCCTTTTCCTGGACAAGAATTTTCAAGAAGCGGATGAACGGAAGCAAATTTACGAATTCGTTGTGAACAGCGACCAATTGAACATGTCGAGACCATCTGAAGCCGCATCTTTCACATCTTCACCAATGGTTTCACAAATTTTCTTATGGCATGTATTGTTTTGATAAATCACAATTGAAAATTTAAATCTTCGAGTTAGCTTCGATACCTGTTTTCTCCGAGCGGAGCTCGGTCACCCGCTGGTAAAAGATAAAACTAAGTTTAAGATAAACTTCCACTTCGATTTTAATGATTAATGCGATTATATCATTAGTATTATCTGCATAGATTTATATTATTATAGATAATTATTTTATTTTCATATATGTGTTGTTTTCGATAAAATAATGATTTTGTATAATCGATTAATAATTTTCAGTAAAAGGGCAAAATCCTCTCAGATATGTGCATTTAAACTATTAATTGTTTTTGCGAACATTTCTTTGATATTAATAATTAATTAATATTAATATTTAATTATTATTACAGCTAATAATAAGTTTCTTTAATATTAACAATTAATTAATATTTAATTATTATTTTAGATGATAATAATAATAAGCTTCTTTAATGTTAATATTTAATCATTTTAATTTGCGAATTGTATACTACGTTTCGTTTAAAACTAAAGATATGGTATTAAATAAAAATCTAATGATTGTAATACAATTTCCAGTTTGTGAATCGAAGATGAGCTTATGGATGGATTGCTGAAAATAAACTTCCATTTTCAGAAGCATAAACAGGAGAAAAAAAAAAAAAAAACGCTTTTAAAAATGTGATTATGACAATGTGATTTTTGTTGATGGAGATAAAAATTGCGTGGTCAAATTAAAGAATAGAGCAAAATCCTCAAACTAAATTATTTCAAAGATAAATTGCCATGTATGGTAACTTAAGTTTATTCTTTACTTAATAACTAGCCGCCTTTAGCGACCAGCTGGTTCGCCATGCGTAATGCATTCTAAAATTTTCAATTAAATCACATATTCATTAGCCTTGAAGTTTTTCCGTGCATTGCTTGGCCTGAAATTAATATTTTCTTTAAGATGATGGACGGAAAGTTCTAAAAGAACACGTTTTCCTAATAATATTCTTTAATTTTATAAATCAGTCAATTTTAATTACTGATTTAGAAGACTGATTGATGTAGCAACTTTTATTTAAAACATAAATACTTTTTTCTTTAAATTGCTTCTGATCTTTCAAGTACTATTATGATGTATTTAGTGTCAGGGAAATTTTAATACGTTCTTTTGTCAAATTCAAAGTCAAAAATAAAGGAATAAACCACTCAGATTTAAATATTTCATTCGAACCTCAAGATTTTGATGTTAAAATGATTCTTAATTTTCTTCTACGAGAAAAACCGAAAGATGTAACTCTATAATGGTTATAACATTAAGTTATTCTAAATATTGCAGAATTTCTAAGCTTTAGATCTCTCGAAATTTGAGAATTCAAAAAAAAAAAAACCCTTAAAAAAAAATAAAAAAAAGAATATGATCGATTCAGAACCAGAGGACACTACATGAATAAAATTTGACATTTCAAATTTAAACTGCAGATTTATATCAAATATTTGGCAAACTTTACCAGGGGAAAATCTATCTCAATCTACGTACATGTGAACCTGAAAATGTCCTCAAGATTACTGCTTTAGAAGGATAAAACATTGTTTTAGTTTCAGAACTGTATTATATATATATATAGATTTAATTATATAATAATTTAATTATATTATAATTTTTAAAAATAGAATCTTAATTTACAGGTTAAAACATTGTAATCAATAAAAAAAAAAGAATTAAAAAAAAGTTTTACGCTGTAATATTTTCGGATATTGTCTTAATTTTTAATTTACTTAAAAAAAAAAAAACACGCTCTAGATATACTTTTTCAAATTCCAAAGTAAATATGTGCATACCAAGTGCGGTAGCTCTAGATCATATGGTCTAGTGCGTAGTGCCCTAACACACACACACACATTCATTCATATAAGCTAACTCACATTCATTTGATTATGAGCCTTGGTGTAATTCCGGGCAATGATTGGCCTGAAACTGATGCATTCTTTAAGATGTTGGTGGGAAAGATTTAAAAGAACACGTTTTCGTAATAATATTCTTTTATTTTCATATATCAGTCAGTTTTAATGATTGATTTAGAAGATTGAATGATGTAGCAACTTTTATTAAAAATATTAATAAAAATATTTTGTAAAATATGGCTCACAGAGCAAAGTATGAAGAAATCTAAAACTCCCTATTCATAAATGCATTGTTTGACTCAAGCTACATAAAATGTAATTATTTACTTCATTTAGATCAAATTAATAGTATTAAACAATATGTATGCCTATTAATAATATTTTACAAATTGGCCATTGGACTGGAATTTGAATGCATATCCTGTATAAATAGAGATAATTTATCGCATTAATGATTTAAATATTGCAAACGATCGTAGAATCCTTTGCCTTGCATTTTTTAAATAAAATATGTAAAAATCATGTCTGTGCGATAATATTTTCGGAAGTTATAGCGGGAAAATGTTGAAATTTCGCTTAAATTTTAATTAATTCAAATTCCAATTTTAAAAATTCGAAAAAAGGCTCCGAGGTGCACATTCCCGACCCCCAAAGTATACATGTACTAAATTTGGTAGCTGTAGATCCCACGGTCTGGTCTGTAGAGCGCCAACACACACACATTGAGCTTTATTATACGTATAGATAAAAAATATGCTATTTTTTTCTTTAAAATCAGTACAAAATTTAAGAAATAGTTAAAGTTAAAAGATTCAGTTATTAGTAGTTAAAGAGTCGGTACTTTATTCGGAAAAACTTTTCTTAATCATAACTTTTCTAAAAACTTTTATGCTTCCAAAATGTTAAAAATGTTTTTTTTTGGTGATATTGCCAAAATATTAAATATGTTTTTTTAAAGAAAGCTAAAAAGGGAAAAAAATTATTGAATAAATGATTTAGATGTTGCAAACGATTATAGAAACCTTGACTTTGCATTTATTTTTTTAGAAAATATCATTCTTTTATTTTATCCAGTCACGTGCTAAAAGCTGCATTTCTTTAGATTTAATTTGCTATGATAGTTTTTTTTATTTGATCTCCCGTCATTGTTTTCGCTTATTTTATCCAGTCGCGTGCTAAAAAAACTATTCATTAATGAGAAAAAGGAAATTAGCGCTTATCCAAAGAATTTTTCATTTCATTTCACTCACATTGATTGAAATCCATCATAATAATTTTATTTTGTTTGACATATGTGCAATTAATTCAGAATGGGATGTGCCTTTACTGTTTGTCTTTTATCAATTATCAATTTTAAAATACAACCTTCGCGAAAGTGCAAGCAGAAGGTTTTTCCAAGTTTCATCGCAATCGGTTGAACATTACAGCAGAGCAAAGAATACGAATAAAATAAAAATTCATTTTTGTGTAACAGATATGATAACTTTACTATGTCTATAACCTTCGCGCAGGTGCAAAAAATCGGTTAAACAGTACAGTAGCGTATAAAGTACGAACAAACAAAAATTCATTTCAATCTGACAGATTTATGTATTCTTTTACAATTGTAATGCTTGGTGTTCTTAGAGAATTAATTGTAAGAGAAGAACATATTTTTTGTATCTTTCGTGATTCGTTTAATATTCGTTCAGAATTCTCGATTTCATCGATTATTTCATTACAAAAACAAACAATCAATGCAAATGTATATGTTAATCCCTGTATATGCTGTCTGTATAATTATCATGTACATTTATATAAAAAAAATGAGACTACGACTTTTCTGCTGTTAGTTTTAATTCGTATATGTTAATTTTTACGATTCATACATTCATATCCATCATTTTCAATTTTAAATGCTAATTAATTTGGTCTTTCTAAATATTTATTCAATGTTTGTTTCAGAGGAAAAATCCAGAAGACATTTCAACCATGGTGATGGGAGATATCGAACAATCTTCTACTTTAGTAGCTGCTACATCTCCAGATATTGTAATTGTTGTGGACCAACTTCCGGAGCTAACCGGAAAACTGCCGATGCCACCCGAAATCTTCCAATCGAGTCGCAAATCGTCAAAGGATGCTTCATGCTGTAATCCGTCAAGGTATGATTTCAAGCCTTTCTCTCTATAGCAAATAATTCAATGTTCTAGTATTTATTTGATAATGTTGCATTTATAGGTTGATTCACCGTTTCCTCTTTGAGATAAATCATATGTTCATTTCGGGAAATTTTACAGTGAATAAGAATTCGAAAATTCGACCAACTAACAAATAGCTAAAATCTTCTCAATGGTTTTGAAGTACTAGTTCATAGTTCTCAAGTAATTTCCTTGTTATTTATTTTTCAAAGTTTTTAAAGTTTAATGTTATTTTTTTAAACTGAAGTTATAATATAGCGAAAATTTAAAAGATGGATGATATCGATAGGAATAATATATATGAAAATATATATGAACTATTTATCTCAAATAAAGTATAAATAAAATTTCGGGCAAAAAAAATGGTTGCCTGATGCGACTAGTTTATAAGTAAAGGTGAAAACTCAAGTGGATATCTTTCTTTGTAAAAGTAATATAATTTGGAGAATGGGATAGATGCCTCACAGCACTTTTTATAAGTTTTAAATTTTACTTTAAGTTTTTTTTTTAACCGTTATTGTGCAAAAGTCAATATAAAAGTGCTTTTTGCTTAAAACAGTTTTTTTTGTGGGGGGGGAATAGAATTTCTTAGTATCAAAGTCTTTTTTACATTTCCGAATAATTTTCATAACTAATACAATATTTCAATTAATTATTCAATAAAAAATTCCTTGATTCATGATAAATTCAATTTTTAATTTTAATTTCGAAACGATTTAAACAGTGCAAATGATAATATTTTATTTTAATCAATAAATCTAATCCTGAAAAAATTATGAAGTCTTTACAGTTGTCTGGTCCTCATTAATAGCATTCAGCAAAAATGTGCAAGTTTATTAATTTGGTATTGCAAAAGAGATAATTTTCTAAAATGCTAATTAAAGGGTGTTTTTTAAAGAACTTTCATGATGCTTTTCAGCTATATTCTAGAAAATACCATCTCACAAAAATGATTTTTCAGTAACATAAAATTCAAAGAATTATCTTTTTTCATTATTAAAATTGATTTCTCTACAATTTTTCTCATTTTAATATTTATTATATTTTAATTTATTCACATTCTGTCGTAAGTTTTTTGTTATTAAGATGAAATTTATATTGATTTCATATAAATGTGCCTTTTGCAAAGGAAAAAATGTAAGATAGAAATTAAAATAAATAATGAAGAAGCTAGTGACCGAAAGGGCGCCAAAATTTTAATTCTGTCAGGGTAGACTATTAAAATCAATAAAGTACGCCAATTAAGTTAAAAAATACATTTAATGACATTAAAGGACATGATTTACACTGGGACAAAACTATTTAGAATAATAATATTTAACATATATGCATTAAAATAATACTCGGGGACTACATCATGCTTTTTACTCTCGCTTCCAAGACATGGACTGATTGTTCAAGGCAACGGCCGATAGAGGGTCGAGTAAAACAGTTACGGTTACAAGCTTTCTTGAAATATTCTTGACTCTAAAATAAGATTTCCACGTTTTTTTTGTTGTTGTTGAATATACAATTATTAATTTATTACGCAGTAATTTATTACAAAATTATTCGAATATGGGCATATACTTTCATTTTATCAAATAACAAAATAAAATGTTAAAGAAAGGAATGCATTCTACATTAATATTCTAACATAATAACTCGTCAGTATTCCAAGAGATCAATCCTCTCATTAAATTGTTCATATATTCTTTTTTGAGCTTAAAATAAAATATTACTATATAAAACATAATATTGGCTTAGGGAATGCAATATATTTTTAATAGTTTGACAATACAAATTTCAATTGGACAAATAGTGTTATTGAAAAAGAAAAAAACTGATTTGCACTAAGAACACATAACTGCATCATCGTTTCTACAGCAGTGTCCTTTTTGTTTTTAATGGTTGCACCAGTTTAGTGATTAAATCATGACAAAAAATAGGGAAATCAGTTTTCAGCGATTATTATTTAATGAATTTCTGCGCACTATTGATTTTATTCATTTATTTATTCGTCCCATCATTCAGCAGTAAATACTGCTCATTTTGCTGCATAAACAATAAAATTTTGCTGAACAATTTACTTAGAATTGTTGTTCAATTTTTATTGAAGTTGTTTTCATCTACTTTGTAGTGATGCTGCTCCGGAAGAAATTAAATTCTGGCACCTGTTGTGGAAAATAGCCCCAGTTTTGCTGCTGTTTGGAGTTCTCATGTGTATCATACTGGTCGTTTATCTGCTGTACGCCGTGTTCCCTCAGGATGTCATCACCCAAGTGGTTGTTGGAGTTTGTGGATTGCTGTTCTTCGCTATTTTTATCGTCGGTATTTGTATCAAAAAGAACAAAAAGATTGTTCCAGTGGATGTGGAGGAGATTTTAATGCAAATTCAAAGAGATAGATTATAATCCTAAGTTTCATAGAGGATCTGTCATGTGACATAATCATTCATCAAAAGTAAGATGGTTTATAATAATATAACATGATTTTTCAACGTGCTCTATATTTCCAGATAACAACCGCTGTGTGATTTTGTAATAGAGTATACACCATTCCATAATAAATATTGTGGAACGAAAAGCAAATCTTGTTATTCTTATAAATATGTAGACTGTAATGCAATGTCTGCTATTTCAATATGGTTTTTCAATGTAACGCGATGATTGTTTTAAAAATTTGAAAAAAGACTGTAAATTTAGTCCTTCTTTTTGAAAAGTGTTAATATAATGAAATTTATATTATCATATGATTTATTGGTACTCACAGAAAGAAAAATTAATTTTTTCTACTTGAAGATGGATTTTTATATATTTTTATAATGCTGCAACAATTGTTTTCGATGCAGCATAAATTTTCATTTATGAATCTCAAAAAACTGTAAATTGAGTTCTGCTAGCCTAAAATTTGATGTAAAATGTAATAGAACTGTACCATTAGTGACTCTAACTTACAAAAGGCGCATTAAATATTGTTACTCTTATAAATACGTAGACTGTCATGCAATGTATAATATTACAATATGGTTTTTCAACGTAACGTGATCATTCGTTTATAAATCCTCTCCCACAAAAAAAATGTATCAAGTCTTACTATTTTGTGAAATATGTTAATGTATTGAAATTTACATTACTATATGATTTGTTGCTGTTTCCAGAACTGTAAATTAAATTCTGCTACCTTTATGACGATGTAAATTGGTATACAGCTTTATAATACTGCAATATATTTTTTCGATGTAACAAATTTCCTCTTATAAATTTCAAAAAAATTGGAAATCCAATCCTGATTCTCTGAAATTGATGTAAATTGTAATACGATGTGTACTATTAATAATTCTTTTAAAATTCTAAAAAAAATACATTAAATATTGTTACTCTTATAAATATATAGACAGTAGAGTATTGTATATTGCAATGTGGTTTTTGAATGTAACTTAATATTTTTTTTTATAAATCTCAAAAAAAGACTTAAATTAATTTCTACAAATAAAATGTAAATTAATCCTTCCTATTAAATGTTTTGGAAAATGTTAATGTAACGGAGTTTATACTATTATATTATTTGTTGGTACTCCCTGAACTGTAAATTGAATTCTGCTACCTTTTGGGCGATGTAAATTGTTATATAGCTTTGTAATATTGCAATATATTATTTCAGTGCAATATAAATTATCTTTTATAAATTTCAAAAACCTGTAAATTCCTTCATGCTTCCTTGTAATTGATGTAGATTGAAATATGATGTGTAACCATTAATGATTCTTTTATAAATCTGAAAAAAAAGTACATTAAATGCTGCATTATCCAGAAAGATTGTAATGGAGTTTGTAATATTGCAGTATAATATTTGTATGCAACATGATCATTTTATTATAAATTTCATAAAATTGTAAATAAACTGCTTTTATCATTTTAATGATGTTTGTTTCTTTATTCAATGCATAATATTTAGTTTTTAATGGCTTATATAAGTATCCAAGATCTTAATCAAATGTTATTTTAGCAATTTTTAAGTACAGAGTTTTCTTTTTAAATGTTATTTAATATTTCCAATAAAGTTTATTAATAGAGTAAGAGGTTTAAGCAAATTATAAATTTGTTTCGTGTTACGCATTTTGGAATATACATATGTAGAATACTTGGAAGTATTCTCTTTGGGTAAATTATTCATTTAAAAGTAGCCTCCAATTTTTTTCTTAGTTTTCTTCTATGTATTTATAATAGTGCTTATCTATTTATCATATACAATATCATAGTATTTTATTTTTTATTGCAAAAACTAGTTCATAATATATATAATTTAATTCGGACGGGGCACTTAACATTTTTAGAATATTAACTAATATTATTAGATATTAAATGCCAGCTGTGTAAGAATATGAGCAATTATATAAATTGACTCATTCCAATCGAATTTCACACCCAAAAATATAAAGTTTCTGTAAGAAATTTTGTTGCTCTTACTTTTGTCAGACAGGCTCATTAGCACATATAAAGTTGAAATTTAAGTTCATATTTTCTTCATTAGCTTATTTACAAGGAGACTGGTCACCACTGACGGTGGTAGACGATTGTGTCTATTAACTATTTTTTTATTTATTAAGATCATTGTATTTAGAAATATATTTCGCTCTGAAATTTAATTTGATTAAAAGGAAAGTAAGCTTTCAATTAAGTAAAACAGCATAAATATGATGGCAATGAAATTCGTTGAAAACTATATAAAGAATTTAAATTGAATGGGATTTTGTGAAAATTCAGTTAATAATAGAATAATAATAATAATTTCTTTTTTTCGTGTTTAGTTTATTAACTAGATGGCAGCACCAAAATTCATAATCAATTCTTTCAATACGTAATAGTTTATTTCCCGTATTGGTGCTGACATCT
This sequence comes from Argiope trifasciata, assembly GCA_026543055.1. Taxonomy (NCBI): domain Eukaryota; kingdom Metazoa; phylum Arthropoda; class Arachnida; order Araneae; family Araneidae; genus Argiope; species Argiope trifasciata. The sequence goes on from JAPMOQ010055686.1 coordinate 5,393,182, forward strand.
ACTTTTATATTTTGTAACTAGAAGAATGAATTAATAAAGGCCTTTCAGCTACCAAAATAAAAATTTCCGCTAGATAATCGCTGATTAAAGTTCATTCAATTTCTATACTTTAACAGCTGTCAAATTATCAAAGTAATTTAAGATTTTCAACACTCTGTATTCTGAATTTTAACATAAAATGATATATTAGATTTAATATTCTTGCTTGATATCAATAATAATATCTTCCTTCAAAATATGAACACAATCTTCACAGAGTAATGAAAATTGGAAATTTAATTCATTTCAAAATAATTTCCATTTTCATTATTTTAACACTGTTAAATACATTTTTTATAGGCTGGTTCTAGCTCAGTTTGCCGTAGCATATTTAAATAAGTTCAAGAAACAAAAAATCGTGATGGAAGGGAAATGTTCTATTGGTTTTCTATTTGGTTAATTCTGAGAAATTAATTAGCTCTGCAATCTGTCTCAGCTCTTAAACATTATGATAGATTTTGTTTTTTAGATTGTTCGCGAAAAATTGCTCTTGATTGAGTTGAGGTCAAATGCATTGAAAAATTTATTATTTATGATGATGCATGAAAAATTTATTTTTATTTAAGCACATTTACATTTTTATTAATTTACACATTATTAGCATTTGAAAATTTTTGTTTAGAAGCACTTTGCGAGAACTGAAATATAACTTTCTTCACATAAAGATGAAGATCACAATTTGAACATCATCCTTATAGCTTGAGTACTTCCAAATTCCCGTATTCACACTATTGTCAGAAATCGATTTTTTTTTCCGATTGAGAAAAATCTAAAGAATAAAAATTCTTGAAAATCAGGAAGTTGAATTTCGTTACTTCCAATCCATCTCAAACGAGAAAATTAAAATGCACAAATGCATATTATAACAAGATATTTTTATTTTAAATTTGTTAATCGTCTAGATAGTTATTTTTTCGGATATAAATCCTATATATCAGATATCTAGGTAGCACATTTCAATGATATATTTGTTGATAGATAATCCCACTAATAATCTCATTTTTGACAGCTTTCGTCTTTATATATGAGGGAAATCCATTTAAAGAAAGTCTGTCTGTCCGCCTGTCCGAATGTAAGTCAACATGATAACTACAAAACTAAAATAACTAGATGCAAAAAAATAAATTATTCACATCTAAAGAGTAGAATATTAAAGTTAAATCAAATCTATGAAAGTGCTGAATGCCTATTGCTCTATACTTTTGTATACATGTAAACGGTATGGTTAAAAAATACAGTGGCTTAAATGAATGAAATTTAGTATGTGATCTTGAGAATGTAATATTAGTTCTGCATCAAATTTTGATTCCAACAGGTCGGAAATTGAAACGTGTATTAATCACTTCCTAGCTGTTAATTGCCAAATGAAATCGCTGAAAACCAAGTGATAAATTCTCTTGTTACTATTTTTCATTAAAGGGTAGGTGGTTGATAACACACAAGTATACCAGTTTTCTTAATGTCCGCAGATCACAGAAAATAAAAATCTGAGCATTCATAACATTCACGAAGCTACCCAAACACAATTTTATGGTGGGGTAGGAAGAGGGATGATATCTTTATAAGAGAATATGCGTGAAAGTATCGGAAAAAAATACCTCTTCTGGTATTCTGATGAATGATCAAATTAATTCGGAGTAGAATAGTTTATGATAAGCGATCATTAGTTACAAACAGATCATTTTTATTATGCGTTGTTATTGGTATCTTAACATTCATTTCAAATATGCAGTTTCTCGACTTAGTACAATTATACGAGATTTGCCTTAACTACTTTAAAATGACTGTTCAAAGCAGCACTAGGATTGTACTAAGCATATGGTTAGATATCTCCAAGCTGAGGTTGAACGAGGAGTTGAGTTGTATGTGGTTTATTGGTGCAAGAGCCACGTTTGGCTAAACTGCGCCAATCAAAAGGTAAAAGTATAAAGGATATATATATTTTTTAAAACTCATTTGTTAAAAAAGTAGCACAGATGTTAAACCATAAAATTTATGTGTAAAATTGTTTTAGTATCTTTAAATTTAAATTTATGAGTCATGTCATTTTTATATAATGACGTAAAATACAAAAACTTAATTAACAATGCTTAACACATACAAGATTTTTTTTAAAAACTAAATGCACGTAAAAAATCCAATAGCTCTTAGGAATTTTGGGTGGTTTTTTTCACCCAACAAGTCTTGTAATGTTAAAGATGTGGTAAAAAAACGAGAACGAGAAGTATTAAAAACGGGGCAGTCAATTAAAATATGATGAACAGTAAATTGAATATGGCAGCTATTGCACACAGGCACATTTTTGCCAAAAATTAGATGTTTGTGAGTGAAACGCGTATGTGCTATACGGAGACGAGTCAATTTAACATCCATCCCACGTATAGGATGAACAGGCCAAGGAAATATGTCAGTTTTAACACAATATAATTTATTTTGGATATGCAGCTCTCATGACGTTTGAGCATATATAATGATTAATGGACCTTTTAATGTCACAAAAGGAAAGAGAAAGAGGGAAAAAATCCAAGATTCTAATAAAAAATCCAAGAAAATCATTCTAAGATACACAGCCACAATTTTTAATGCATAGTTATGCCAAATTTTGTGTTTTTCCGTGTAATGATCCTACTGGAAGTCAACATACCTGTCTAAAGATTTCCTTTGATAAGAAAAAGAAAAAACATATGACACAGAAAATGCTGAATATAAATAAGATTAAAAAGGCGCTTAAGTAACTTTCTTCTAACATAAATTTTTTTCTAAAAGCCTAAATGTTATCCTTAATTTTCAAAAGTAATATTTATTTTTCGATTAATACTACAAAATTAGTTTCATATCAAGATACACATTTCCAAATTCTAATACTTATCTGCGCGAAATTTAGTTCTTTCGGTCTAATGATCAGTCAGTCTTTCAGAGTGATAAAGCACACACACGCATAAACATGTCCTCTGATAAGAATGAACAGATAACATATAAAGTGCTGCAACCAACGATAGTATTAATAACAACTCTTTACTAAATCTTAATTGCCATACTTAATTTTCAAAAGTAATTCTTTTCGATTAATACTACCAAACTATTTCACTTTCATAACAAGATACACAGTCCCAATTTCAACGTCAAATTTAGTGTTTTTGATCTAATGATCAGTCTTTCAGAGGGCCAACGCACATACACACACACACATAAGCACATAAACTTTGATAAGGATAAACAGATAAAATCTAAAGTTTTGAGAATAAAAAAATTAAAAATAATCTCTTATAAAAATAACTCTTTCTAAAAGCTTAATACTTAATTTCCAAAAGCAATATTTATTTTCAGATTAACACACTTAATTTTCAAAAGTAATATTTATTTTTCCATTAATGCTTCCAAACCATTTCACTTGGTTAAAATTAAATAAAAAGTAAAAAGAAACGAAATATTTAAATATAATGACTGGTTAGCTTAAAAACTGCATTTGTGAACAGCTTAATTATATTATAGACGAATACAGGATCTTGAAATTAAACCATACGTGAGGAGTAAATTTATAAGGTATCGATATTCAGTCAGCGATCATAAATTGCCATCATTAAATATCTGCAGAATATTAAGCAAGAAAAAAAAAGATTGCGACAGTTTAAAGGAAAACGATGAGGCAATCCCTAATGGCAGCATTATTTCTTTAATGGTGGTCTTTTTTTCCTTTTCATTCCCCTTCAACAAGTGGCTATTAAATGCAACTATGTTTGAATTATTGCCGAAGTAAAACCAATAAAAAGAGTTACTAATTTATAAGAGATAAAATAACTTGCTTTTTCTTTTTTCTAATAATTTATAAATTTAAGAAAGGGATATAAAGGATAAAGCTGATAACTTTTTTTCATTTCATTTATTTATTCTTTTTCTTTTATGCATTAAAAAGTATAATAATCGTCAAAGCATTCTGACAAACATGCATTTCTCAGTAGACGTGATTGAAAAAAATTACACTTTTTAAAATACAGGGCTTGTGAATAATTTAGTGTCAGGTGGAAAGGCGAAATTTCATATGTGATATATACATTCACTTTTCCACGAAATCCCTCTAAAAGAAGTGTACTTGTAGTGTCATAATAGCTAAAACCAACGGGAATCACAACTCTAAAACTTTTTCGTTTACTCTCCAATGAAGGTGATACCCCCCACCCCCCCAAAATCGGTATATTCGAATTTGTGTTTTAAACGTTTTTTCCAATCGATTGAAACAAAAATTTGACACAAAACTGCACTAGAACTAACAAAATCCCATAACAAATTTAAACAGGCTTAAATCATTGAGTTAAAATTTTCTCGTTTCTGACAGTACAGACTGACAGATTGGCAACTTCCGTCTTCGGTTCAAAATTTCATTGTTGTCAGCAGTGCATTGGTGCCCTTACTTTGTATACGAGAAAGTATAAAAACTAAGAAGGCCACTCTCATGACGTCAACTGAATCCTCCAGAATAAGAACATTGCTTCGTACTGCTTCTTATAAAATTTATGCTAACCTTCTATTAGAAAATAGGATAAATCATTGCAAGTGACAAACAGAGTGACCTATTGGGTGCTTAGATTTAAAAGGAGGAAAATTTGACAGGTATTTAATAAATAAAAATGACGGTTTTTAGTTATATTAATTTACTAAGAGCTAAGATTTTAAATATATTAACCATTTAATTTTGTACTACGTAAGAAGAAAAAAGATTTGAGCCGGTGGCCTAGCCTAGGGGCAACGCTTCTTCTTTGTGATCTGGGAGACCCGGGCTAGAGTCCGAGTTTGATCATGAATGTTCTTTGCCCTGTATTGTAATCTGTGAGGTGTGGGGATGACCCCCACCCCCCTCTGCCTTGTACAAAAGAAGTTCTGTGAGTGTCATCTTCATATGAGCTAAAGTCAGACTTCTGCCATCGAATATTCAGGAGTCCTTACCCTCAGAAGCTACTGCACCCTTCTTTCTCCAATCTCTTAGTTTGAATTGTTTCATCGAAGGGGGAATAAGCAGCAGAAACAGTAGCAAAAAATATTTGATTAATCATTATATTGCCTCATATTTTCTAAAATAAAAATGCTTGAATTTAATCAGAACTTTTATTTTACTCCCCAATAAAAATCTTCCCTGTCCCGGGGTAAGATGTTACTTCTTCATTACTTTCCTAAAATAATTCTGATTGCATGAAAATAAAAATTTATCCGACCTTGTACGATATTATATAAAGCCATTATAAAAATATATGAAAAGGAAATAAACTTGCTCAAAAACTGATTTTGTTATTAACGTCACCTTGATACGGTCTCCTCTATGCAATTTTACAGTAAAATTTGTAGATGCGGTTAAAAATTTAAATTTTCTGATAAACCTTTCTCCACCTATAATCTCATCCTTATTTTGGCGAAATCAGAATAGATTGGAGCATGCGCAAAAGCGCTGAGGATTTTTGCATTCGAGAACTCATTCTTTTCTGTTTTTAACAGCAAGTTATATTTTTATTTATTATGAATGATTGGAGCATTAAAAAATGACTTTTAATTTTTAAAAGGATTCTTGGAGAATGGTACAAAGCTGTGAGGTCATCCTTCCCCCGCAAAACCTGATCAAATACGAAGCAACAAAATATAAAAATACTAGAATGAACATTTTTTAGAGCATATTAATAGTTTAAAAATAACTTGAGCTGCCGGCACCCTGCCTGGGAGTAGCACTTCTTTCCATGGCCGTCCAGAGATATCTCTCGTCGGTCACGGTTTTCCCGGGAAGATGTGGCTCGTTTGAAGTTTCTCTGATCGTGGGACCGGCACTTTATTGGGCTAATCGGATTCGAGTACTACTTTGGGAAAATTTGTTCCTTGCTCTGTTATATCTGTGAGGTGAGTGAAAGAGCCCCCCTCTCAATGTAAAACAAGCGGGTATGTGAGTGTCATCTTATTGTGAGCTAATGTCAGACTTTTGCCTTCTGGCACTCAGGGATCCTTAGCCTCAGATGCTTCTGTACCTCTCTTTTTCCGATATATAAGGCTTGGTTTCAATTGGAATTCAATACAAAGGGGAATAGGCAATAACAAATTGAGCTTCCTTCATTCCAAAGTATAATAATCATCGAAAGTAGCCTTCTCGTTTCCCTCCTTTTCACTGGCATTCGATGCTACTTAAAGTAAACTTTTTTGCGTGTGTGTGCCATTGAGAATTAGCAACGCTTCTTTCACAATAAGAAAAGAAGAAAGAAAATTAGTCGACAAGGATGTCAAACCCTTAACATTTTATTCCTTGAAAGACGCATCTGGACGTTCAGGCACCTGGCGGAGCGTTATTTTTGAACCTCGTCACATTCCATCACTTCCCTCGGCATTTTTCGAAAATATTTCATAATGGACCCACACGAATCGGCATTTTGCGGTGAACGATTTTCGACCTCGAGAGCTTTAAAGCACCCCTCCAAACAGTAGACGAGAATAGAGGACAGGAATGTGACAATAATCGTCTGAGCACGTGAACACTTTCTTACTCCCTCTCCCATCTATAGACGTCAAGTCGATGCTTTCACGCTCCACGAAGCCTGCATCATTTACCTCAACAATTTGTATTTGTGGCAGGAGGATTTCCAGAAGGGCTGATCTTTATTTATTTGATCATTACTCTTTTTTGCCGCATTTTGGCTCATTTCATGCGAGAATGCGATCTTCGGATCTTAAGCCGAAACGTAAAAGCCTTTGGAAGAAAAAAAAAGATTCCTTTTGAAGTAAAGATAAGAATAAATAAAAAGATTTTTTTTTAAGTGGGGATCTTTGGAAAATAAATTCTAATTTCTCAGTCCATTCTGCCTCATCAAAGCGTAATTCGAAACCCATTTGAAAGTCAAATGAGGCTGGTTCTTTTTCTCCTTCACGCAATAATTTATGTATTATTTAGAACAATACCCAATACACAAAGAATGAAGCATCCCTTCAAAGTTCTTTGTGTTCTTTTTCTTTTTCTAATGCTTGCGTGTTGTTAAGAATGAATCTTCTTAAACGCAGAAGTGAATTAGGGAGGAAAAAGAAGAAAAGGGAAGGATCAAAGTTTTAAATTGTGGTTGCAATTTCTCACTTGCTTTTGTAAGATGACAAATGATTTTAAGTAAGCATCAGAAGAACAATACGCAATATGATATAACTCTTTTAACAAAAAAAGAATTTACCTTAAAAATGTGAATACAAATGTAAATCAACTGAGCTTAATTTATTTCTTTTTCTGTCTTTGTAGGTATTAAACCTTTGTTTTAAATTTAAATTTATAAAGCATTTTAAATTTATTTGTAACTTATTTCTTTTATCTAAGATGAATCAAAATGTTGATCTCCAATTTTACATTTTTTTATATTTCAGATTAGAAGCTTTTGGAGACCAACTTATTCCCACAGCCTGATTACTACACTAATTACATGGAAAGCACTTATTTAAAATAACACTTTATAACTTAATGTTCCCATTTTGTAAACATACTTTGTAACATACTCAAAAGTGCTGAGAGTTTCAGCACCTGAGAATTGACTGTAGTTACACCAGTGGCGTCCAGACAGTGATAGACATAGAATAATTTCTCATACTTCTTCATGGTATTTCAAATTAAGCTAATAGTTGCCACTAACACCTTTTATTTGGCGATTTTGAAATATTTCATACATTACTCAGTGCCAATTTCAGATTTAATTCCCCAGACATTTTAGTTTTATTGTATAGATATCTGTCAATATTGAGTGTAGCAGAAAGTGAGTATTCTGTGCTTCTTTTCTTTACAAAATACAAACAAATTTGGAATCCTCTGTAAGCTCAGCAGTATTGTAATTTTTGTGTTGTTAGGAAATAAAGTACATAAATACGTAATTTAGAGGTTATCGTAACATTCTGTTACTTACTCTCTATTTTTTGTTCGATTAATGATACTGTTTAAAAAACATCAAATATTTCCATAAGGAAAAATAATTTGAATATAAATTTACAGTTATGCTTTTTCTTTTTTTACATGTATATAATTTATCCAGACAAAAATGTCAAAAAAACTGGTTGTTAATGGGTTTAAAATAACACAAATGCACTAGTATTTGCTTTCTAGGCGCACCTTAAGACTGGTCATCAAGACATCGTTACCCTCTTTGTCCTGCTTTGCTACTAAGCCACTGGCCTGCTTCAAGGGCATTAACCCTTGTGAATAACAAATATTTTCGAAATCCAGAAAGCAAGCAATATGAAACAAAATTACTACTAAAAAAAATTCTAACTTATCTTTGAAATTCTGCATTTTTAAATTTTTAATATGAATCATGGTATTCAATAATGGCTGATTGCTATTCATGTTACACAAACGCAATACTCCTCTTGATGTGCCATGGCAAAAGTTTTAAGAATTCTAAGCCATATTCAACTAAAGGTAGTGTGAATATGTTTCATTTTAAAATTGAAAGAAAAGTTAATTTTTAATTAGGATGTTTTATTTATTCAAAGAATTTTCTGTTATATTTGGCAACATTCATAAATCGATATATGAATATTCGTATATTTCAATATTCGCATTATTATCAGTGCTTTTTTTTTTTTTTTTGTCTTAGTAAAAAAAACTGTGTCTACTCTCTGACTAACAATTATCTTAGATAAAAGAATAGTCTGCAAATGAAATATCGCCAAAAATATCTTAGATAATAGAATAGTCTGCAAATGAAATATCGCCAAAAATATCTTAGATAATAGACTAGTCTGCAAATGAAATATCGCCAAAAATATCTTAGAAAAGATAATAAGTGTCAGAATTTTTTTTAAAAATGTATAGTTCTTTGTATTTTTTTTAAAAATGTATAGTTCTTTGTATTTTTTTTCTCTCTCTTTGTGTGTATGTACGGCTATCAAATAAAAATATGGGAAATTATCGTATAAATAAGCATGTTCGTATTGATTTGATGAGCTCAAAATTGGTGTTGGTGCCTAAATAACGGTTCCAGAGCTGATAATGGACCATACCTCTGTGAGAGAGTCCCTCGGCATGACTGACTTGTAATAAGACATATTATAGGTTGACCACACGTTCGTAAATTACTACAAGGTAACCGAATCATTAAGATCAGTTCAAATGCCTATGTAGGGTGTTTTTTTAATAATACAAACATGGGTTACATATATGTAGTATTTTAAACATATCAATACAGCCTTTAAGAAGTGGAAGATATGGATGATAGTTACAGTATATATATAAACATTTCTCAATTACCTGAAAAAAACAATAATAATAGTATGAGCAAGGTAGCTGGACCATCACCGATAATAGATAATAAATCTTCGTTCGCAGTGTTTCCCAGCATGATCCAACCATAAAGTGGGCTATTATTCCTACATAACTATATGCTTTGATTGGATAAACAATGTCTAGATCAATAATCGAAGTTGCTTAGCTAAAACAAAAGTAATTTCTTTATAATAATAATAATAATAAGTTTTTAAAATAAGCCTAAGTTTCTATAAAAATGGAATTACAACGAAGTAAACTTAGCAAATACGCTTCATATTCTTTAAATTTACGAGATCAAGAATTAAAAAACAACAACATAGAAAATACTTTAGGTGATCAAAAATAGGATAAATTTAATGAATTTTCTTCCCGACATTACCACAAATAAAAAAGAAGAAAATTAATTATTCATTAAAAATGCATTGCTCACGACTGTAACCAGTATAATAGCAGAGAAAAACATATCTTACAAATTTAACCATAAATCGTTTTTCATACGGATTACAATTACCGAAAAGCTCAACTCCATTCCCATTATAGTCTGCCTAACCCTAATGCTCAAAATACTCATAATTATCCATAAAATCCAGTCTCATTGTCTTTTTAAAAGTCATTTAGCATCGAAACGGAACCGGGAAAACCAATTTTCCTTTCATTAGGACTCAACACCGAATAATTTTCGAACATGAAGTTATCAAGAAAGCGTGACGGATGAGAGAGAAAAAAGTGGTTGTAATATTCAACTGAGAATTGTTGCCTGAGTAGATGAACACGATGATTGGGATGGTTCGTTAGGTACAATCATAATGACAATCGCCCGGGAGTTCGCCGTTAGCATCCGGTTCTATAAAGCCTGCCGTCGTTTATCATGACTACTTAAGGAGAATTGGTATTTGGGATTCTAATGACAGTACAGAGAGGCTGAAAATATGGGGGATTGTTTGGTTATGGGGTTTTTAATTTGTGAGGGGAAATATTTTTGCTTCAAAACATCGATATGACAGAACAAAGGAACGTGAATGGAATACATTTTTTTCAAGTTGGAATTCAGGAAAAGAACTTTAGTTCTGTTAGTTGAAGAGGGAAAAGTTAAGTAATGACCACTGATTTTGACGCTGTAATTATTCTGTCTTTTATTGAGCTATCTTCATGTATTTGCCAAACAGAGTTATATAATTTTTATTCTGCATCTGTTCCTTAAATAATATAAATTATCATTTCAATTTTTTATGATGAATTGCCTTGAGGAACAGATTTAATTTAAATAGAAACCCATCGAAAGCAATTTTCGAGTTTCTTTATTTTTGTGCTCAACAAAACAACATTGCTGTAGTTCCCTCTTTTTCTCGTTCTTAGTTTTTTTTTTTTAAATAATAATCTAAGATTGGATTGCACATTAAATGCTCTTTATCCAGCCTCATTCGTACAATCGTACTGCATCAAACAAAAATTATTTTTTAGACATCATGAGCACAAAAAAAAGCAAAAGAAGAATTCAATTTTGTTAAAAAATTAATGAATATTCAAAATCAGGTGTTTGTTTGCAAACGGTTTCATCGAAAATATGTATTTTCTTTGAATTAAACACGTTAAATTTTATGTTGGTTATTGTTTCAAATGGATTACTATTATTCTACATGTAAAAACGTACTGTTTCAAACAAAATCATATTTGGAAAACATTCTGAACGCAAGAAAAATCAAATTAGAATGAATAATGAAAAATGTTGGAAATCATGTGATCATCTGCAAACGATTTTATCGAAAATGTTTATTTTGTTGTGTTTCTTTTTTTTCTTTGGATTAAATGAACTGAATTTTTTTTCGATTATTGAAATAAAATTACTTTTGATGCTCATATAATGGCAAAAACCAAATATTATTTTATTTAGGAAATAAAGCTCCATTCAAAAGCATATTGTATCTATTCTCGTTACATTAAAAGTGTTTTCTCTCTCACTTTAACGCAATTTAAAAAATATTATTATTATTAATTATTTTGCATAATCAGAGAGGGAAATGTTTAATAATAAAAATTAATTAAAAATTTCCATGACTTTTCAAATATCTTTGAATGCTTATTCTATAGCATAGAATTGTTTTGACCGACTCAGTGATTTCGGGTCTCCAAGATTGCTGATTGCTGAAGATCTGTTTGGCTTGTTATACCTTAGCATATATAGAAAAGTTCATATGTCGAAATGATGTGAACTGTTAAAGAGTGAACTCTTTATTCAGCTGTTGTCCTCGGCATCTGATGATAATTCAAACTTACTAAAGTCATACTCAGTATATTTCTTTAAATATTTAAACATGATTTCAGAAATAAATGTGTCGTTCAACGTTTCTATGAAGAAACGTCAGCTGGTGCTACTAATTTATTACTTCTTTCTTTTAATTAAGTAAGATTTTCAGTTGGTATTAATGATCTATCGTTTGGTTTCTTATTTTTATTTCAATCCCGTGCCACAGACTATCGCGTGATTATCGTTTGGTGGTTTTGATTATTGCGCCATTTAGTTATCGCACTCTTGTAATAAGCAACCTATATTTATTCATTTTTACTTTATAACTTGAACTTTTGCAACTTTAATCAAACTCTTACGAATTGTAAATATTTTTTTAAACTGTATACATGTTGTAAATTATAGAATATAATTTTACAATGTATTATATTTACAACTATATTATATTCATTAGATTTAATTCACATACATTAGCTTCCAGAAATTCCAATAATAGAAGTTGCGATCGAATAACTTGATGCCACAATATAAAATAACAACGTCTTTATTAAACATTTTTGTTATAAAGCATAGAATAATAAATATTAATCCATTTAATACGGAATATAATAGGGATATTTTCAACGTTAAAAGATTCGACTTTTGTGGAGAGCAGGGCTATTTACATCTAATCGGAAAATTTCAAAGAAACTCTGAGAACAATTCCTATTTCTTTGTTCAATCCATGTTCCAAATTTCTTGGCCATCCTTACATAACATAGTGGCTTTTAATCATCAACACAGAGATTTTTCTGAAGCAGAATGGATACAGGATATTATTTTGCAAGGTTACGGCTCCAGCCAATGGTATATCATCCTATTATCTTAAAATAAATTAATGTATAGTGCCTGCAAGCATAACGACAATAACGAATAATATGACAAACGTACAATATATTCAAAAATACTTATTTAAAATCTTTGGACTTAACTGAAGATTTGAAAAAAGTATTGCTAAAATAATTAATCATACATTAATACAAATAATTATACAACTTTTTTTATCTGCTCATTTTTTTCCGAAATTAATTGTTTCTCTCACAGAGTATAGGACTAATTAATCTCGGTGTTTGCGAATTTATCGACTCTGGAAATGTAATTCCATGCTTGTAGAGATAGGTCGCAAATGGACCGTGTAATGCATTTGGCTGATCCTGGTATCAGAAGATAGGGGGTTAACGAAGGCATGGGGGGAAGAATTGGGAAATTCGGTACGGAAGAGTTCCACTTATCTTTTAGATGTCAAGGGCACATTTGGGACTTCATTTTCTTTCATTAATATACCGAAATCGCCAAAAATGTTCCGAATATCTATCCGCTTATTATTTTCTCCCAACGCATAATTCAAGTTAGAATCATAACCAGCGAGTGACCGAGCTCCGCTCGGAGAAAACAAGTATCGAAGCTAACTCCAAGATTTAAATTTTCAATTGTGATTTATCAAAACAATACATGCCATAAGAAAATTTGTGAAACCATTGGTGAAAAGATAACCGGTTAAACCTCGGCTTTTCATCGTCCACCAGCGATGTCATGTCTTGATGTTCCATTGGAAATCCCCATCTGCACTGGTCTCTTCCATATTTGCTGACCATGCACGGAGCGCTTGGGTTCATATCACCACACGGGTTATGGATCATCCATTTCGCGATCAGTTCCGGATCATCTTCTGGAAACTTTATTAGTTCACCATATTGGCTATAGATGGCAGCACGTTACCGCTTGAAACCTATTAGCCATTATGGCGAACTAATAAAGTTTGAAAATATCCTATCTGTAACTCCAAACTGCTCGACCATAGCGCTTCAAAACCGGCGCCAATCGATTCATCGTGGCCAAAAACCCCAGACCCCCAAGTTTACTGGAGTTTATTAATTCTGGGGCGTTTTTCGACTTGGCAACCATTCCTCGTATTATAGTATAAGATAATCTTAGGCAAAATACGAGCTGGTGAGAAAATGATATAACACAATAGAATCATTTATTAATGGTCCTTCTTCCCTGGATTATCGGTAGACTTACCAATCTTTGAATATCTTAGATGCCGAAATTTGTAAACATTGGATGATGTCGAATGGTTACGAGTCTCATTAAAGATGCCTTGAATGCTTATTTATTTGTAACTTTCAGTAAAAACTCATATTTGGAATACTTTGGTTTTTGGTGGATGGTGGAGTTTTAATACCACAAGAGTGATTATTGGTAAGTAATTCATGGCTTAAAATGATATGATAGTCCCTCTCTCACACTGGTTATATTGAATAATTATGATGTTTGGGAATCTATAGTGTCTTACCAGTAGTAATTCACTTAAAAGAAAGTTCTGGAACAAAATAAAACTATTAGAAAATTGCTATCATAATTTTCATTTGAAGAAATCCAAACTTCAAGTAAGTGAAGCAAAAGTTAAAATTTTCTATGAGAAATTACTGACTCATGATAGCAAACTATTCTATTAATTAAAATAGCAACTAAACATTTCCAAAAATATTTTTACTCTAAGTAAATTATAATACCCATGAAATACATTTCATATACAATTTTTTAGTTGAATAAATATAAAGGAACCGAAAATTTTGATCTAATTTGTTTAGACCTAATTATAAATTATACAGATTAAAATTGCAGATAATACAGATCTGCAATTTCGGTGATAAATAACTTTTATGTATTTATTTAGCTAAGTTTTATTTGTTTGTTCTAATTATCATCTATAATCATTTATTAATTATAGCTATTATATCA
>JAPMOQ010055686.1:5417511-5501397 GCA_026543055.1 Argiope trifasciata
CAAATTCAAAATATCAAGTTACAATAAATTTTATCCCGTTAGCTTGGTTATATTTTCTACAGATCCAAATTTTTTCTTCAATGATATTCTATAAATTTGGATGCCATGTAGTTTTGAGTAATAATAAATAAATAAAAACACATTGTGTTCATATAGTTAATAAAAAAAGTAACCTAGAATGACTCATTTACAAACTGATTAATTTGAAAATTTATTGAAATTTGATTCTAATTAACAAGTTGACCATGGGGCTTAACGTATTTTGCGTGTGGTATAAAATAATTAACTCTTCTGGATTCACATAAGGGGTTAAAACTTTAAAAATTTCTAATTAAAAAATACATCGAATGCTGGTTGATAGAATCTACTGTTTAATTAAAATATTTATTAAAAAAAGAATAAAAAATGAGCTTTCTACGAATGATTAAAAATTAGGGATAAATCAAAAATGTTTTTGAAAATATATAAAATTTATAATTTATTTATATTAATGATATATTGATTTTTTTCTATTTAATTTGTAATAATACCATTCACTAAAGTATAATTTTTGAAAATTACATCTTTTTTTTTGGCAAACTGTATATCACCATCAAATATATCACCAATTTGTAACATTAAAAAATTTATTTAATTTGGGCAAAAAAAATAATCTGGGTTTTAGTTTTCGGGAAAGTAGAGGGTACGCAAAATTGTCAAAAATATAGTAACTAGTGAGCATTTGTGGAGTAGGAAGCGAAACAAGAATGCAAAATTATCTCGGTAATGTCATGATTACATAACATAAATTAATCTAACGTCTTAATTAGAAAATTGATTTCTTGTCCTCGCTTCAATATCTTATTTAAACAGCTTCAATATCTCATTTAAACAATAAAAATAAGTGAAAACAATAATTAAAACAGTATAAAAGTTTAGAAACTGAAATTCTTATTGTGATTTTATAACCTGAAAGAATAATTTTTAAATTTCAATATAAACGAAAACTTACTTAAGTTTGTTTTAATTTTTTAAAATGAAAACTGAATTTTAATTTTAAAATTTAGATGGGCCTTAAATTTACTTGGGCCGTGTATTAAAAGTTATCGATCACATTTTTGTCAGGAAGTGAAACGAACGGCATTGTCCCAGGACAGGTCGTTCAATTTATCTGGATCGTTTTCTTTAAACATCAACATAAAACAGGACCGCAGAGAGACATTTCGTTTCTTTTATGGCATCTCTTAAAGATCTCTCTTTCTACGAAATTGTAAGAGAAACTCGCGGGATCATGAAACAAAGACCGCAGAGGAAATAAAAGTCTTTTCCAGCACGGTTGTTCCTTTATTCGATTTTATTTGCATTGCCCTTTTATGCAGATTTCAGTATACAAATGGGTGTTGTATGTGAAAAAGTGTGCCATTCACCTACTTATGTGAAAGCTTGGAATGTGATGGTACATAGGCATGTTTTGGGAGATATATGACTTCAAAATACATTTGAAGCACTAATGCATGTATTTGGAGGCATAGAGTTACACAAATAAAGAAAACAGATTGTATTTACTTCTAATGATAAATCACAGATAGAAAAGCTACGATACATTTCTGACTAGAGGGTAGTTCAAATATTTATTTCTTGCATTCGGACAATACCAGTAAAAGCGATGCTCTCATTTGTTTACAAATAAATACATAAATGTCAAAAAGTCATTTTATGTGTTGCAGCATGAAAAGAGAAAATCCCTTGTTTCACTTCAACAAAGAACCACCTCTTCATAAGCATATTCACTATCAGCACAAGAAATTCCTAGATTGTGGATGCACATGCCATCTTCCCACGTCAGCACAAAAATTCTCAGCTTATCCAAATTACTTTCGAACATGTCAAAGAGGGTACATGAAGACAGTGTGTATGTAGCCTTATAAAGACACGTTAGGACGACCTGTAACGTTTACGGATATGTTTGTTAATCACCCACCTGACCCATTGTAGGACAACCCTCACCTATGGTCGTTGAGCTCCCCTCAAATTATAAAAAAAAATGAAGTCATTAACAAATTCCCGAAAGCACAAGAGAAGGTTCAATGTGCATGTCTCAAAACGCGCATGGGATGTCGGAACGCAGCTTAATATATCCTAATAATTGTGCCTATTACTCTTAAAGACTTGTGAGTTCAAATCGTTACAGCTATGATTTCAATGAACCGGGATCAGTCACTATCATGTGTGGTAAGAAATAGACTTCTGATTTGATGCTTGTCTCAGAACAAGTGGAGCTCATGTTGAATGTTTAAACAATACTTTTAATATTACACTATTCGGTGATATATGAAAGGTGTCTATTTCGAGTTCCATTCATTGGAAATAAATATTTTAAATCCGATCCTTATTTTTGAAAAACTCTATCAAAAGGCGAGAAAATATTCTCCGTTATTTTCTTGTAAACTAACCAGAATAATTTATGTCTATCTTCACTAACTAGTGATGAAAACAGAATAAATCTTTTGGATGTCGAATATTGGATCCGAAATTCTATATAGATCAACTCTTACGATTTGATGATCCGATAACATATTACACTTTCTTTTTACCCATGCACGCTCAACAAACAGTCTATCATACACTAAAGTTAGATTCAAAAACTGATCTGGCAATCAGATTTTAAGATAATTAAATCCAAGTCATATTTCATTCTGATGATAAAGCTGATTCTGTTGATTAATCTAATCTAAAAATTATGCGTTTTGGAATTGCCGCATTTACATGGCTAGATATACAAATATAATTCTTGTGAAAAGATATCACCTAAAATTGGATGGCAAATCAGAGTTGGAGTAAATACAGCATGCCAAATGTCATTCATTTAATGTGAGTTACTGAGCAGTTTAACGAACGATAGATCATATTTCCTTAATTTATTAAAATGAGAAGGAAATTAAATTTGACAGCATTTTATTTATTCGCCTGTCGTAATATCTCATTCACTCGATTACAATTAGTATGTGTTTCATTATGTCTTTTGTTTAATAATCTGTATGAATCCAAAAAAGAATTGATTTATGCAGAAGTGTTGCTTTCTTTTAGTTGGCTTGAATCTCTGAAACAGGTAAAAAGAAAACCAAATTTGAATTAAAATTCTTGAATAGATGAATTCATTAATAATATCCAGCTCAAGTTAATCAGGAGAAGTTGCTCATGGTTAAACTTTAATCTCTCTTAAAGTTCCACTTCATAATAAAACTTTAACGGTAGTCATCTCTGTCCATTCGTAAAACAAATAAGCTTTCTATTTCAGAGGAGCGAAAAGAATTATTTAACCCATCACACCCACAAACAGAAACTCCTATTTCCCATTCTGGGCAAACTAAAACCAGAAAATCATTTTCCATTCAAAAGTAAAATCATTGAAATTTTTTAAAAAAATTAGTTTTTATTTCTAACCACCATTTTAACCATATTTATATTGCTGTGAATTTGTAATACTGTTTTCTGATTAATTATTGAAGCAAGCATGAGACTTTTACAGATAATTGTAATGGATACCGAATAGATATCCGGTTAATAACCCGTTCAGGCGTTGACGACAAATATTTAGCGACCATTTGAGGACGTAGAGAGGAGTTCGGCGTCAAAAATGAAGGTAACGGAATATTTAAGAATAGTGGTGATACTCCATTAGGAAGACAATTTTACAAATAGTTGTAACGGATGCAGAATATAGGTCGGGTTAATGAGCGCCTCTCGTTATATTAGAAAATTCGATGTTCTATCTCAGAAGATATCACAGTAGAAGCAGAGACTGAATAAGTTACCAGTCGAGTCGAGAAAAGACTGATCAAATCGACAGAAAGTAGTCGAGTAAATAGTCTTTTTAGAGCTTTAATCTCCGACGATTTCTCTTGTTTAATAACGATTTGCTGATTGTATATTAATGATTTATGCTATGGAATTTTCACTATAAACCTATTTTATCTACTAGCAAAACACGAATAATATATATCTAATTAGTCAAGAATACAGAAAAATGAATGTTTAGATAAAATTAAATTATGCTAAAATAAGAAAGAAACATGAATTTTGTGCAAAGTGTACCGAAAGGGGAATTTATCGAGCAATTTTATTACTGAGCGGATATCTCTCATGTATGAATCATATTACAAACTCAGAATTCTTTCAGATTTTATTTCTACTCCTTTAAAACCTAAAAATAATTAAATTTTATTGATTTATATGATTATTTCCTCTATAAGGTATTAAATTTATTAGCCGTCAAAAAAATACATAAATAAAATGTACTGGTTTTATACCATCTTTGGACAACTTATTTTGTTTTACACATACATACACATACAAAAAAAAGGCAAGTTACGACACTAAAATCAGTTTTTTTTTTAATATGCTTTTAAATGTGGGTGCACACCTCCCAAAGAGTAAAACAATTTTCGCTTTTACAACGGATAATGAACAAAAGAAAGACTTCCAAAGATTTATGGATCAAACTGGGTTAACTTTCCAATGAATCCTGGAAAAACTCAGCCCTTCTTGAAACTTTGTTACTAATTTACAAGTCTATAAGATTATGGCTGCTTGGAAACAACGCCCTCTTTAAAGGTCGTGCTCTAAATTGCAGAACCTTTTCATTTATCAGAATTTTGTCAGAAAAGTTGTTTTGCTCTAGCTCTCTGAAACACTTAGTCATTAAGAGGCCTCAGTTGGGCTAAATGCTGGAACAACTTTTACAAAGCTTTTTTAAAGTTAAATTTTGTCCCGTTTTTAACTTTCCAAATTTGTTCTATGAAAATGCAGCTTGTTTTAATTATCTTACTTTAATTTAGTAGCCATATCTTTTTGCATAAAGGAAACAATTATTAGATGTAAAAAAAATCCTTCTTTTTACATATTTTTATTTAACTTTACTTGTATCGTGTTTGAAAAGCGGAATTTCATAAATGATTTTTTTTACTTCCTTCATGGTATTCAAACGTATTAATAACTAACATACTTAGGTAATCCCAATGCATTTCATTAATATACTATTTTTTCAAGATGTAATTTTTTATTAATCTATTAATTTGATTAAAATTTGATCTTATACACATGGCGCCATCTATTAGTAAATTTGCAAAATAGATAAATCTAATAAAATCCTGTAATATTTATATAATGAATTACACATTAAAGATTAAAAAACAGAAAATTATTCAAATAAAACATTTTTTAATGTATTAACAAAAGCGTGTTTTAAAAAATTGTGTTTATAAAATTTGTGTCTCAGTCAAAATCATATAGCAGTTAAGGCATTACCACAAACGGAAAATTACCGTTATTAACTTAAAAAATTAAAATCGCCAAGAACTAGAGTTTCGATTTACTGCACTTCATCCATACTTATTTTTGTTTCGAAATCGAAATTTATTGCAAAATGTCATTACTTAAATGACATTTTAAGTGGTTTGCTGGTTCCAATTTTTAATAATTGTTTCTGAAGAATTGTAGTGTTACGTAAAACGAAGAGATATGAGATATTACCGAAATTTAATCAATTTTAGATTTCAAAATATAGTATTTCGATTATAAAAAACTATGACAAATGAATGTAGTAGTAATAAGTTTCTAAATGCTCCAGCAAAAACAGGTGTTTCTGTAAAAAAGCTTGAATGTTTTGTCTATAAACCTAGTATTAAAAGGGAACGTATATTCATTACATAAACTTTCCTATTTAGAAAAAGAAGCCTTTCTACATCTGGGACATTTTATTTTTTAATTTTTTAACGAGTTTGAATCCTTTCTTACCAGTTTTCATCTCGACGTTTTTCTATAAATGATTCTGAATTTTTCACTTTTCATCTCTCATTGAATTTTAGAATACTTTTTTATATTCTTTTTAAATTACTTTTTCAATTATTTTGCTTTCTTGTATACTTCATTCATTTATTTCTCTATTCTTGCATTGCGTTTTTTTATAGTAACAGCCTTTTTTTTCTTATTATTTTAGATTCAATCATTTTACAAATATTTTGTTATTTTTCCTTCTTCTGCTCTTTTATACTTTTGTCAAGGGGATTCTGTAGGTTTAGTATGCTACATTAACAGGGGGTCAAGTTTGAAATGGACCTCGAAATTCTAAACCGTGCTCAAGTGATGATAATGATATCTTATTCGGCATCGCTTCTTTAATTTTCTTTACCACACCAACGGGAAGACTTATGATCCTTTCAGTGAAATTTAAAGTGTATGGTGTCTGTATGCATGTTGGATATTAAGTAGGTTTATATTTCGAACCTTTTAAACTTGCAACTTGTAAGCCGGGATCTTACTGCCAGATTTTAAAGGAAGTATAAATAATTTTCTTACCCCAATCTCGATAACTCTTTTAAATATTTGGTTCTCTTCTTTTCTTTTCTTTCCTCTTTTATTATTCTCCATTACACTGCTGGATGAGAATTACTGAGATGAATGAATTCTGACGCCTTATTCTTACCTTAATAAATTTTAGAACTTTATACGTTTCATAAAATACACTTTCTATTGCAGAAAAAGCTCTTCAGTCGCGGGGTGTATGTTCCATAAATATGCCGCGAATATAGAAACCGTGAATACGGAATGGTCATTTATATGGGATTAGAGGGGATACGTGCCTAGGTGACAAAATAAAAAAACACAGGTACATAAAAAAATTAGTTTAATTGAAGTTTTTGAACATTTTCATTAATAATCTTAAGGCGTAGGCAATGGTTTGAAGAATTTTGTAATTTTCTCTTGCTTGGCAGTTTTTAAAAGCTCCTTCCATTCAGACTGACACGCAGCAGTCGCATTAGCAATTTGACTCTTAAAAATAAGACTTCGTTCCATAGACGGATAAATGTTCATAAAGAAATCGCAAAGCTCATTTGCCATTCTTAAACCTTCACTAAGATTTTTAAAATGAAATGTCACGTTTCCAGTGCTTGTTGAAGCCTCTTCTTCAATGGGCTGTGAATTTAACATTTCCTTCAAATTGGTTTCAGTCAAATCTTCATCTTGCGATTCAAGCAATTCCTGAATATCACTTGATTCTATCTGTTCGAACCCATCTCGTCCCATTCGCAATTTTGGCTATGCTTGCAGTTTGCATTTAACAATATACTTTAGGCAAAGTTGTAATAGGTATTATGTATTTTACTTTTTTCATTAGTCCATTTGACGGCATTTACAAAGGATATTGAGTTGGATACCTATTGGAATCCTTTTATTATTATGTATGTACTTATTAGATCCGCGAATATAGGAATTGGGTCACATTTTTTTTAAATCCGCGAATGTGAAAACACGAATGAAGGAAGCGCGAATAAGGAGCTTTTACTGTACTCAGGAGTTCGCGTATTTTTAGAGATAGATCGTACGATTATTTTTTGAAAAATCTTATATTTAATAACTTTGGTTGAATTTATTAATTATTTTACCTTTTTTATGTCTAAGAGCCCTCTCTTTCGTAATTTTCCTCCTCAAAGACAAACCTACAGGTTGAGAATTATTAAGTTGAATGAATCATCCCCCCCCCTCAACCACCACCACAATCTCTGTTTTTAATAAGAGTTTTGGAATTTTATTTGATACCTATGTCAAAAATGCTTTTATGCTTCTTATGAATGAATTTATGTTGCACATAGACGTCTACTTTTGTGTTTAAAGAATTCTATTTCAAATCGTTCTTTTCTTTTTTATTCGATGGATATTCCTTTTTTAATTTTTTATGATTCTAAAAATATGATTCATGTTTAGAATAATTGGGATAAGCAATATTTTATATCATCCAATACAAATTTTTATTCAAACATTTCAGTGCAGCAGAAATTAATTAACTATAACTACCATAAAAATCATACGCATAAAAAAATTCTCACGTGCGAATAAGAATTTTTTTTTTGAAGTATAATTCGCAAACGATTTACTTCATCTCATGAAATGAATTGTTATGTTACTGATATTTTCGCAATAAAATTTCACTTTGTTGTCAATAATCTGGTGATAAAAAAAGATTAAATTTATCTGTTTTCCGAACAATCATAAATAAAAAATAATAATATAGTCTCAAATTATTATTTTGACATCTTTTCATGAGAAATAATACGATGACATACATCTTGGATTCCATTGAAATTGTTTGGATAGAAAAAAGATGAACTTCCTTATTTAATTCTCTTTCGAAATTTCCTCTCGAGATAATGGAATATTTAACATATTCTTTTAAAGTGAAAAATTGAATTTTCTTTTCAATCTTACAATTAGGATAAAAAAAGAGAAAGTATATCATATATTGAAAAATCAAAACAGGAGTCGTAAATTATTTTTAGTTGAAAGAAATCGTCATAAGACATATTCTTAAATCTTCAGAAATAATTTATTTTTCTTTATTGGTTTTAGCGTTCCTGTTTCAATACTGAAAAACAGAATGGAAGATATTGTTTTGTAATGACATACCATTCTTTATTCTTTTTTGATAGATTTGGTTTCTTAAAATACAAAATAGAAACGAAAAATTAATACATACCAAGTAAGCAAAATTTGTTTCCCTCAAAAATCTTTTAAACAGATTTTTCTTTTGCTCTAAAAATAATTTTGAGACATTTATTTTAGCTTATGTCTTTCTTTAAATAAATAACTAAACTATTAATTTAAAACACTGAGTTTATACATTACGGAACTTAAACTTTTGGCTATGACATGGGGAAAAAAATTGAGATTTAAGTCAATTTTTAAATAAAAATTTGTTGAGATCGCAACAACAAAAAATTCCACAGTAGTTATTGCTAAGTCACTAATGACGACGAGTAGAATAAAAAAAATTCATTTTACTTTCCAGAAAGCCATTTACCTTAAGGATGTTACCTAAAGCTAGATTAAACCCTCTATAATATTCTAAAGGCGATGTAAGCATTAGGGATCGCCTTTTTACCTCTCTAATTTCATATTCCAGACTTTTTTTGTTATTGTTATTGATTATAATTCTCTATACAAGCAGTTTCAGATAAGAGTTTCTAATACATTGACAAATTGTTTAAATATGATGTTCTTCGAGAAAATTGATTTTAACACTAAATTCTATTAAAAAGCAATAGCAAAATAAATAAGAAAAAAAAATGCGCAAATTAAAACAATTACAATTCAATTATAAAATCAGTCCTTTAAATAAAATTATAAAGCAATATAACTTTTTTAACATACATATTATAAATCTTATATAATTAATATGAAGCATTAGAATAATGCTCTAATATTTAAAAACCCTTCTGATCAATTTGAGACCCTTGTAAATTAAATGAAGGTATAAAATAAATATACTCCGAAAAAATTATGAATCGAAATTCCTGGGGCCTTTAATTTTTTGGACTCCTTAAGAACTGTCTAGTTGATTATATATCCTAGACCTGATGTCATTATAAGAACCAGTTTTAATACGTATTTCAAGTTTATTATTTTAAAAATTACATTGTTATTATTATGTATTTTAAATATTCAAAAGTAAAAAACTTAAATATTTCGAACCAATCCCCCCCCTTTTTTTTTAGTATGTATAAAGAATTGTTTTTAGATTTTATTTCTACTTTATTTCTACCTATACATATTTTGAAACTTTTTAAGATTTATGTGACAGAAAAGATATTGAGTATCTCTTGGCACAATGCATAAGGTCCTTTTAAAAGTTATGAATAGTTATTACAGATCGAGAAACACTGAATATTATTTACTGTCAAAGTTTCTTACATTGTCCTATTATTTGAACACTTGCCGCCCGCGCTATTTTATTCATTCTTTTTCTTTTCCTTCCGACTCTGATTCAGAGGAGCTCTTTGGGTGCAGGTGTTCATTCCCCAGAACCATTCTAAATCAAAACAGAACTCCGAAGGTAATCATTTCGAGACTTCTGAGGAGGCGGGGTGTTTCCTATCATTTTCGGAAAGAAAGAGCAAAGAAAGATGCAAACGTGGCTTTTCGCGGAATGCCACAAAGCATGGAACAAAAATAAGAAAGAAACGACAACAAAGGAGAAACACAGCTTTGTTTTAAAGTGGCATTTGTTTGGTCTGTTTTCTTGGGTTTGTAGAGAAAAAATGAGGCTCAATTCGTGGGTCGTTTGACTGAATTATTGTACGAATGGGTTTGCCCTGTTTTCCGTCTTGTTCAAGCTTTAAATGGAAGGAATTCTTATTTCTTTTTCGTTCATTTTATTTACTGGTGAATTTTGGTTAAATTTTCGTTAAAATGATAGTGAAGAAAACCGAGCAGCTTTTTATATTGTTTCTTTTCCACGAGTAAAATGTATAATAATATTTATTCTCACAAAAATTATTCATTTTTAAAATTTTCAGTATAGTATGTAAAACTCAATGTAACGAATATCTCTTTAATTTGCATTGCTTTACCAGTATTGTTAAATTATTTCCAAGATTTATCAAATAAATTCCCGTAGAACCTCTTTATTTGGGCTTTACTGAATGGAGAATAATTGATTGATTTAATTAGTGTTTTTGATAAATATTATTTTTGCCAAATAATTAGGAGCTTTTGTCAGGCATAGGAGAAATGTGTCCTGGATTTAAGTACGCCACGTCGTCGTCTTCATCTTTTTCTGATTACTTATTTGTAAAATTTATCGAATTTAAACTGAAGATAAAACGTATTAACATTTAAAAGAGAAATTTTATTTTACTTGAAATTAAAAAAAAAAAATACGATACGTGCCATCAAAATATATTAAATATACTTTTTAATCACTTTTATTTATTTATTTTGAAATTATTTTTGAAACAGTACACTTGTTTTTATTTGTCATCAATAGAATATCTCTGATATCGAAAAACAGAATTTTATAAATAGCCTTAAATGAATAGATGTATTTATAAATAATTCTCTCATAATTTCAATATCATCTATGGAATAAGTCGCATACGAAATCCGTTGATCATATTTTTTATTTATTTATTAGCTATAATTAAACTAATGCTATCGAAAACCCCAAAGATTATTTAAAATTAATTGTAAAGAGCTGCAACTTTCACCAACCAAAATTTAACGGCATTTTAAAATAACATACATATCATCTTTTGAAAATAACTAATTAGTATGGTAATCCATGATTTTAAATGTCCTCCTACTAAGAAAACCATTGCTGGGAAGGGAAAAATTTGCTATTTACATAATGAAACTTTAAAATATCATACACTAGTACAGTAGAACATAGCTCGGCAAATTCCCATGTCAAACTGTAATTATTCATCTGCTTTTTCTCACTTAAATTTTTTGGTCTCAGTGTGACTTTCATGGCCTTTCTCTTTAAAAAAAAATGTTCGGCTAGTTCATCATCCTCAAAATGTCTGCAACCACTTAAATCTACAATTCCTCTTCACTAATCCATCATCCATTTCTTTTATCTCATGGGCATACATTTCAGTTTATATCGTCAGTGGTAACCTTTTTTGACACAGCCAATTTACAGAGTGTCCAATTGCGAAAGATTTTACTTTATTTAATATCTGAATTCTCTAATTTATTTTAAGAAATTATCTATTAATCCATCCCCACCTTTTACATAGCTTCCCGAATTGAGAACTTTAGTTTTAAAACAGTTCTAATTGTCACTTTATATAAACTACTTTTTACACTATGCTTACTGAAGATTCGATGGGCATTTTCAGTACTCTTTCAATGAAATTTTACGAAAAATTGAATGAAAAAAAAAAACAATTCTTAACTTACAATTTGAGCAATATAAGCAGATTGTGAAAATGTTTAATGAAAACAAATATTTTAGTTTTATTTAGAGCGAATTTGAAAGAAAAACTCCAATTATTATTTTTTTTTCTTCTTCTTTGATAATTAGGGCAAAATAAGGTACTTTTTACTCTGGTGTTTCATTCCATTTGAAAATAAAAAAAACTGTTGAAAAGGCCGAGCTTTCTTTAAATAAAGTAATTTTTAATGAAAAGAAAAATCTGATGTATATTTGATCTCCTTTCAAATAATACATTCATTGGTTTATAGATGTGATTAAAATAAATATTGAAATTTGAAATTAAATGGAAAATAAAATTCGTTTCTCTGAAAATTTTAAATAAAGGATGCAAAATGCGTAATATTCTTTGATACATCATCAAGGAAAATTTTAATAACTCTTAAAAGATTAAATTTTATTGATCCTTGAATGCACTTAATGTTGGATGTATTCCTATTAAATACCCATTGTTCAAATGCTTTTGTTGGTATTAAAAAATTTCCCCCTCCCCCTACAAAATTTTTATAACCTCCATTAAATGGAGCTCAACTGATTAAAAACGTAATATGTTTTAGAATACAAAGCCACAAATTCAAAAAGAAAAAATATTCTTATTTGCCTAAACGTTTTTATCATCATTAAGGAAAAGATGTCTATATTGTCGAGTTAACAACCGCATTTAAATATTAAGAGTCACACTAAAAGAATTACAAACTATTAAACTGCTTTGCATGCATCATAAAAAAAGCGGATAGCCTATATTCAAAATGGAATCAGAAAACTTTTAATACGTTGAAAGGAAGCAGAAATTGAATGGAAGAAGGGGAGACAGAAAAACAAACTTCAAAAGGGGAGAGAATGCTTGGCAACTGAAGGACGGACTGATGGCGCTAGTTCTTTTTGTGATCCCCTCCGGCAAGTATTTATGATAGAAAATTTCTCCTGCTCGTTTCGGGCCCAATCTTGCAAGCATGACCACAAAGCAGGGGCCATTGGCATGCGCCGGTCCTTTTCTTTGGAAGAAGAAAACTGGATGAGCAGGCTTTGGGGTCTCTTTTGGGCCCCCTTTTTCTGGGGAGGGTGGAACCATCCTTGTTAACAAGACAAGTGAAGCCCGCTTTCACCAGGTCCTTAGGGTTGCCCTCGGCCAGATGAAGCATGGAACGCCAATGCTTGCGCCAATCTTATTTTTAGCTTGTTATCCAAGCAGATGAGGAAAGTTTAGTCTACTTCTCCATTACACAACGAAGAAAACTTTGGGAACAAAAGTTTCCTTTCGCTGAGAATATTGGTTTTAAATCCATGGGAATACCATATATTATCTAAAAAAATATGTGATCGCAATAAATTTTATCAAAGAGAAAATTTAATTATTTACTCTTTGATAAAATTGAAATCATTTTTACACTTTTCAAGTTAATTAATTATTTCAGCATTTTAATACAGTGTGTTTCACTTAACCAGTAATTCTGTCTTTAAAATATTATGAGAACAAAAGGAAATTCTGATGAAGATTGTTGCAAATAGAATTGAATGAAATAATATTAAACCAATTTACAGCAAGTACGTTGCAAGATGAGTGTCGAAGAAAAAAAGAACTAAATTGTTGTTTCTTCTAGCTACTGCATATCATTTTTGTTTTGTTTTTAGGATTGAAAATGATATAATTTACTCTGCAATATTGAATTAAAATTTGCAACTGGAACAGTAAAATGTTTAACTTTATATTTATCACGTTCGCACATTTCTACACCACCTCCAAACTGAAGTTCAATACAGACCTTTGTCAACAAGCTGTTTCTTAGCTATAAATCCAACTGGAAACATAATATGATTTCTCAAAGCACTTTTGATTTGTTCAAAAATGAAAGTCAAAAAATAATTTTTAAAAATCTATTATTTAAAAATTAAATTGATCCGTTGTGTTTGAGTACAGGCTTCAAAGTCTTGCAGGTATTTGAAGTTTTAATGCAAAAAGTATCATGGTCATTTTTTTTTTAAGTTTTGGCTTCACCATGTCTCTACTTTATGTTTCTCTGTCACCCATCAAACGAGCGGTATTCGATTCGTCTGCCGAATTCAGATATCGTCGGCACAGAGCTAAAAGTGAATAAGTTAAAAAATAAATTAAACTAAGTTCATACGATAAATTTATGAGATGCGTTTTAAAATGCCATCTCTTTTTAACATAAAAAAATTGTGCAAATAAAGATATGTGCAGCTTATATTACATAATGATGATACTCTGAAATATGAATGCTTTTATTCCCATTCACAATTAATAGAAACGTGACAAATTATAATTATGTTACGTGACATAAATCTAATTACAAATTTTAAATCCAATCAGATTATGGTTTTAAATCCTCCTAACGATCTGAAACATTTTATCCTGTTGGTTAATTGTGAGCTGGGATATCTCTGATTTAATGATACGTAACAAATTATTAAAACAATCTAATTTTGAACAGAAAATACATTTGCTTATAATTTTCTGTGTTTTAAAATATAAAAAAAAGGCAAAGGCTTTAAAAAATTAGATAGTAGTTCCCAACAGCAAATTTCTGTAGTCTAGCTCAAACTACTGAAATTTGATTTTTAAATCCAATTTATTTAAAAATCTATTTATGATTTTTAAATCCAACCAGATTATGGTTTTGAATCATCCTTATGATCAAAAACACTTTATTCTATAGGTTAATTGCGTGCAAGGGTATCACTGATTTAATAGTACCAAACTGATTATTAAACTGATCTAATTTGGAACCAAAAATATATTTGATTACAATTTTATATACGTTAAAATAAAATAAAAAATACAAAGGCTTTAAAAATATGGTTATAATTTCATACCCCAAATTTCAATTGTGTAGCTCAAACTATTTATGAATTATCTTGTTCACAAATAGACATACTTACAGACAGACGAAGAGATACAATAATAAAAAATATGTTTTTCTCATTCATAGAGATCTGAAGTGTTGAGATTTATCAAAGAATTTTGAAATCGAACATAGAAATCAAAGAATTTCAAAGGAAAAGTCGAGATGTAGAATTTTTTTGACGATTACAATACTTTTTCTGTGATTCTTATACGAGAATTATACAAAAATAATAATAATAATAAATAAGAAAAAGGAGATTCGCCAAACCTGGAATTTGATAAATCAAATTTCTTTTGGATTATTTTTTATTCTCTTGAACTAAAAAGTGAAAACATCTAGACTAGTATGTTTAAGTAAACAATGCTTGAATTATGAGTATAGAAGATGCAATTTTGTTCGTTAGTGTGCTAATAAATAAATAAATAATGAAAAAAGGAAATTAAAAAAAAAGACCCCGTAAGGGAAGACGTGAAAATTGATTCAAACAAATTGCACTTGTAACC
Source organism: Argiope trifasciata (assembly GCA_026543055.1). Classification (NCBI taxonomy): domain Eukaryota; kingdom Metazoa; phylum Arthropoda; class Arachnida; order Araneae; family Araneidae; genus Argiope; species Argiope trifasciata. The sequence continues at coordinate 5,432,634 of JAPMOQ010055686.1, forward strand.
GTTAAATATTTTCCCCCTTTTTAAAGCTAAGTTCTTACAAAGTTACTGCAATATTAATAGAAAAGACATCTCGTAGAAAGCGATAATGGTAATGAAACGGTTATTAATGCACTGCTGTCCATTTTCAATGAATAAATGCATCTACTTCATGTGATAGTCATCTTAATGATGTACTTGTTCCTTGGAATCCTTTTTAGTGCGAATAGAAGCGACAGCAGCATTTTTAAATACTCGTACTCAATTATAAAGCCGATAAGTGAATTATTTGCTAATGTTAACACTCTCATCTAAATGAATATTTGGTAACAGTTTGATTAAAACTTTGACGGATCGTCAAAGACTGCGAAATAGGCTTGGAATTCAGAGGAAATAACATTAAGTCTTATCGCTGATAAAACTATTAACCTTGAAGAACTAGTTTTAAAACATACGATCATGTGTTATGCATGTCTACATGTTGTATAAGACTAATCTTATTGGTTTGAAAAATAGTATGCTGCTGAAAGACGATTAGTTCAAGAGTGAATTAAGTATGATGAAGTCTGTGAATTACATATGATGAAAGGTGACTAGCTCAGAAATTATTTGAAAAAAGTGATTAGTTTGAGAGTGAGTTATGAACGGTGATTAACTTAGGAATGAGTTACAAGAACTTTCCCAACTCAGAGAGATACATTATCAATACATTGAGAGAGAGCATGAAGAAAGTTTGCTATGTACAGCTCAAATTAAAAATCAAATTCAGTTTAAACAAACATAAAAATGGTTGCAATTAAATTAGAATAACGAAAGGAAAATGTTAATGGAAAGGAATTTTTATTATTACCTGACAAGTAAGTATGTATGACACAATTGTATTTTTAAAAAATGATAATGCATCTAGCGACATTAACTGACAAAAACTTTATATAAATATATTTATAGCTTTTTATAGCTTTATACAAATATATATTCACAAGTATCTAACTGTAAATAGAAATTTTTTCAGTACCTCTAATAAAATATCCTCTTTTTTTCTACATTTGGATCTATCTCCATTGCAATAATTCCAGTGTCTTTTTTTTAAACAATTTATTTGATATGTAAATTAAACTTTATCTTCTGCTTTATTATCTTAATTTTGAATGTCTGTTGGTATTTAAAAATCACCTAGTCCTTCATTTGTTATTTCTTTGATATTTTCTATGTCAGTAAATCCTTCAACGCAACTGTGTTATCAATCTATGATAATTCTTGAAAAAAAACTTCAGAAGTTCCGACTGATGCTAAGCAGCATATGGGAGTATGAATAAAATTTTAGCCTTTAATCCAATTTAATGGGAACAGTCAAAATAATATTTATGCGTAAAATTGTGTTTTATTATCTATAACATGTAAAGATTTGCAATAAAGTTTACATCCAGTTTTCAATTATTCTGAGTTTTCAACTTTCATTTTGGGCCGTACTTCGTATTTTCTAACGGTAGATGAGATGTGCCATATCAGAGTTAGCATTTCTTTCTCAAACTCCCACAGCACACCTGCGAAACGAATACTTGATATTGGAAGATTGAATGAAATTTGGGAACACATATTTGATAGAGCGTTGAATAAATGATTTCCAAATCGGTATCCTTCGGTCCATGAAGCAAAGTTGACGCTGAAATACATGTGTTAATTAAAATTTGAAATGATAATAAAACTAAGAATTTTATGAATTAAACAACATTTGGTTACATAATTTTGAAATTAATCATGAAATGATGAAGAATTTTTTAAAAAATATACTTAACTGAAAAATACTTTTTGTCTAATATTGCCTGAATACCTGTTTTTGGAAGCATTCTAGACTCTGCAAATAAAATTATACATTTTTTATAGAATACTTACTATGCCACATAAAATTCGTCGAAGCGCTATCATAATGAAATTCAATGCAATTCATATAATTAAGAAAATGCCAAAAAATCCTTGCACCATCTGAAATAGATTCCATTTATTAATCCCATTATGAAAACTTTAAAACATTTTTTACTGGTGGTATATGTTAGAATAATCGTGTGAGACAGCAAATTTCTCTGTAGCATCTTAAAAATTGTAAGTAATAATTTACTTTTAAAACTTCGGGACTTTAGATCAAAGATTTATGAAGAAATTTCATATAACGTTTAAATTATAAGATTATATAAAACAATTAATGTGATTAAGAACCATCGTTTACTTTTTTTTATAAACAAAGAGAACATATTGCAATCGGGAAAGATTCGAATTGAATAAAGCAAAGGCTCTATGAGTGAATGAATAAAATTTCATATATGGTCTCCACTCCAAATATGAGTAAAGCGTGGTACACATATTTAATATCTAAAAGTGTTGATACGTATTCGTAAGTATAGATATGTCAAATCTGATCTGGGAATGAAAGTTTTTAGGTCTGTAATTTAAAAAGTATGTAAATAGGATAAATTAAAAACGCAATGAACTGAATATAGTCCATTGAATTTTGGTTTTAAGTTGTCAACAAAAAAGGCATCCAAAATACATATTCAGTTTTCTGGTATTTGTGTATTAATCGAAATCTTGCGATTTATCCCCAGAGACTATAATAGACCCTTTCTTAACCCCTGTTTACAAATGGCCTATGGTCAATAATACACAAGTTTATTAGAGAATGAACAAGAAAGTTTCATGTTGACCACTCCTGTCTGTTTTGTTCAGATCAATTTCGACTCCAAAATCAGAAAACTACTATGCAATTTTTTATCACTCGTATAGCTTCTTATAAAATAAAAGTGATCTTTTTCTCAATCGCAATTTTTACTGTTTGTGTTACAAGTGTTGAACTTTACGAAAAATATTTTCAAGAGCATTAGTCTAGAGAACGATCTTTTCCTGGATATATCACTCATGCATACCATATTCTATGCTAAATTACCTATGAGTCATATGAACTTTCTATGCCTCACCTACAAAATCCATTCAATTAATTCCATATTTAATAAGGGCCGACAGAAAAACAAAGTTAATAGCAGATTGCTATCTCATAACATCTGACTAATTATCAGTTTCGTAATGATGCTGTCATATAAAATTCCTCTTTCGTAGAGTGATTTAAAGCTTCTACACTCTTTTTTATTTCATATGAGTTCCATATAAACGATCAGCTCATATTAAAAATCTCTCCACGAAGTCATAACCATCTATACTGAACACATGTTGCCAGATGTTAAGTCGTAGCTCAGAAAGGCACCCGCCAACACGCACTTCCGCTATCAGTTATGATATTGCTTGTCAGCTGTATTTAATATAGAGGGGAATAAATTATCACTTGCTCTTTAATGGCGACCACTACTGCGATAGTTATAAAGAAATGAATCAATATGCGAAAAAAAAACGAATTTTATATGTTAAGCATTACATGGATTAAATAAAAATGTGTTCAATATTTTGAGAAATAAATGAGCACTGATGGATTCAGGTAATGAGCAACCCTTGGCAATGTGCACACAATTAGATCCTTCTTTTAGTGGTCATATAGTTTCAAATTTCAACTCATTATTAATTTAATATAGTAACTTTAAGTATTTGTAAATGCTGAATTAACTGAGCATGATGTTTTTATAAGTCTCTCATATTTAATCTATGAGATTCCTCAAATTTGACCAAATCAAAATTTGTTTGTCAAGTTTAATGTTATTCTAATATTTCATATTTCTTAGGAACAATCTTTTTTGAAAATTTATTTTTGAGCAGTTAGGCTGATAGCACCTTTTTCCAACCGATTTCCTGCCTTGCCTTTTGACATTAGCCTTAGATAGCTGTCTTAATTTAGATAATGATGTACAATAATTTAGATTTATCTTAATTTAGATTATAATAAGAAATTCTCCAATGTAGAATAGTCTCATTTCAATTGACATCCACAAATGAAAGATTTAGTATTAGATGAAACTGAATGTTTGAATAAAAGAGAATTCGTTCATGAGAAGAGCTAGTATTCCAGAAAATTTCAAACTTTCTCTCAAAAATTTCATTAGAAATAAAAATGTTTGATGGCTAATCGTGTACACAATTTCAAAAATAATAAAAGATTTAATTCCTTTTTCAAAATTTTCAACTATTATGTTTTAAAAAATAGATTTTTTTTCAATTATTATTTTATTGAGTAATTCTTTTTTATTATTAGTTGTTAAGTTTTAAATTTAGAATTCATTATAATAAAGATTTAGAAATCTGGTCGTTTTTTCCCTCAAATTTATACATTGTGACGCCAGTTTTATGCTTTATAACTAAATAAATCATTTAGTTTCTAATTAGTTACTGAAAATACTAGGATATCATACTTTGATCGATAATATACAAATATACAAAATTCTAATAAATCAGAAATATATATATATATATATATATATATATATATATATGTATGTATGTATGTATGTATGTATATAAAGAAAAAAGGGAAAAAATTCGAAAAAAATGCTTGGTATACATACACCACAGCAAAGTAGTTGCGATCCAATCAGATTTTAGCTTTTTGTTTCTTTATTGGTCACATAAACAAACACAGAAGTTCGCGTTCATATAATATTCACGTAATAGGATTTGATTATCATTTTTTTTTTTTGGTTCAGAAGTTCTTAATGTTTTTTTATAGAGGTGCTAATTTTGCAAATTGCTTTCTGGTCAATTGTTGTCTTTTTTTTTATGAATGTTGGTTTCAACTACATTGCCTGAATAAGGATCCCAAAAGTTAATTTTAAAATGCAAGATTCTGATGATTAATAGATTGAATTTGTTTTTTTAAATCGACAAAATATTTCCAATAAAGTTTACCTCTTTTGCAATCTAAAGAATTCACACTATTCAGTTATTAAATAAGTAAAGTAAACAAGGAAAAAAAGTACAAAAAAATGGTGAATTTCAGGAAAATTGTTCTTAAATCCCTTCATCCACAAATTTAATTACTTCGTAATCAGGTGGCACGTCATATTTGGGACATTTATTGTTATTTTAATTCCAGTATAACTAATGTAAAGGCTTCTAAATGGCGTTTTTCCATTTAAAAGTACTTAATGTTTTAATCTAAATTTTGATCAAAAATTAAAATTTCAATAATTTGATGAGTATATCTGAAATATCATTGTACGCACCAGATTTAAATGGGAGAAAATTTCGTATTTTCATCATCATACATAAAACTGTTCAATTTTTTTCTAGCTATTTCAATGAATTTTGTTTGTTTCAGATGAATATAAATAAATCAAGTAGTATTTAATGATGCAACATTTAAACAAAAATATTTTGGGGAAAAAATTGCTATGAAATCAGAATGTGAGGGGAAAAAAGAATCGGAGAGCGGGATCTTAATAAAATAATGTATTCTTTATTATATCGTAAATATTTTTGATTCAATCTTTATTAAATCTAATTCATATAAAATACTTTTATAATTTATAAAAATAAACAAAATTTTTAAACTATTTTTATAAAACTAACATTTAAAATTAATCAGTCAAAATATTGCTACTCTAAAGTGTATAATATTGATCTAAAAATAATCTATTGTCATTTAAAAAATATTTTTAACATTTTAAAAATGTAAAATTAATTTTTCATTTATGAGACCAATGCAAAATATTTTAAATGAATTTTTAATACTTTAAATAGAAACGATCTGTAATGCTCTTCGAACTCATTTGTGAAAAAGAGATTAATAGAGGTTGTCCAATTGTAAAAGAGCATTCAAGATGCCATATGGGCGATAAACACTTAAAAGCGAGAAGTGGTTTATCTAGCAAAGAACTGATCACTGCGGAATAACACATTGTCAAACGAAACTATCCTGTTACATCTGAAAAGTTCCAATACAGTCCAAAAAAACTAATAGAGAAACTAATGCATCCTTCAAAATACTTTTAAAAGTACTTCAACTTCAGTTTATTGAAGAATCTTGAATACCGAAACGAACTACTTTCTTGAGCGGAAGAATGGCTGTCAGTTCCGGCTCGCGGTTTTCTTTAATGATTCCAGTAGCGCGAGTTGTTGCATTCCGCCAACAGTGAGCAGGCGTCCTGGTGTGTTTTGATTTGTCGGCGGTTCAATTTGTATTTATATCGCTGGTTTACGCTTGCACGCGTATTTGACGCGCCTAATTTTGAGAATTAATATGACCCTCCGATAATGTCATCTGCCTGATGGCAATTCACGTGCTGCCTTACGTGAAAATGGATACAATTTTGAAGAGGTGCTTGTGTTTTGTAACCGGTGAGTAGTGTTTATCTTTGTTCCGTGGTGTTTAAACTTTACTGTGACTGATATTATATGGGAAAGGATATATGGTACATGTTTGCATTTAAAAAGTTTCGTGTTATACATTGTTGATATATATCTTTATGAGTATTCTTCTTGCCGGTTTTGCTGAATTATAACGAAGAATATTTTTGAATCAAACGAACATTATCCGTTTTTTGAGAATGATGAAATCCACGTGAAATATCCGACCATGAATTGATGGGCATTCAAAATACGGCGATTATTATTACTTTCAGCATATTTTAAAGTCAAAGTTAGATTGCCATTGAAATTTTTCATTTGTAGGTAATGGAATGTGAAATAATTCTGAAATTAAAACAATCGAAAAGAATTTAAGTGTGAAATTATTTTGCTCGAAAATAAGTTTGCATTGATTCGTGTTGAAAATGGAAAAAATCATATTGGTTCTTATTTTGACGCATCATTTTTATCATTGTTGATTGAAAATATAAAGCAGTTGTTTATGAAATGTTTGATTGTTAATAATATCCGTTTTCAAAATTAATTGTTTAGGCATCTCTCTTAAGCTGAATGTTCTATTTTTAAATATTTTGTGATGTGTTAAAAATTTCAATAGGGCTTTCAAAGCTAATTTAAAGGCAACAATTTTGGAAGTTAGAACTATGGGTATATATTTATATTCATGTGCAATATTTATATTTATTAGTGTGTAATAGTATTAATCAGCATTTTATCACCAATTTAGGATCCTCAGCTGCTTTAAATATTTTTATAATTTTCTTATTAAACATTTTAAAGACATACTCTCCTCATTTTTCGAACATATGTTACACGATTAATAATTTTTTTTCCTTCGTTTATAATTTTTTTGCTTGGAAATTTAAATAATCAGCGATTTGAAGTTTCAGTATTTATGCTTTCCTGTTAAAATACATTTATAAATGTGCATTTTTCGTATTTAATTGTATATTGAAGGAAATTAAGGATTTTTTAAAAAAGAGATGTATTAAAATACTTTAACTGTATTCTTTAAATTTACAACACAATGAAAGCGTTAATATTTTTTAAAAATTTATTTTCTTTAAATGCTGTAATGAATGTTTAATTTAAGGAATAAAAAATTATTCAATTGAAAGTTGAAATGTGTAGAAAGTTATATGATCAGCAAATCAATATTTACCTTTTGTTCTGAAGTGATATAACAAATAGTAGCACATATAGAATTTATATAATTTGCAAAATCTTATAAATTTTCGTTGAAACTTTATACTGAATTAACAAATTTTTACGGAAATGTAAGTTGTGTAAGCGAAAACTTTTACGCTTTTTTGTTGGTAAAACAATACTCATATTGTAAAGAAACGAAATATTTCTTTCTTATATATTCATTTATAATTGCAATAATATAATTGTATATTTTGCTGGATCTTATAAATTTTCGTTGAAGCTTTATATTAAATGAACACTATTTTTACAGAAATAAAAATTGTATAGGGGAAAACGCCACTTCTTTATCAGTAAAACATTCTGCGTATTCTAAAGAAACGGTAATTTCTTTCCTGTTTACGTATTCATTAATAAATTTTGTCTATATTTTTCATTTATTAACACTATAATAATACATTTATTAAAAAAAGATTATGTGCATTACGAAATACTTAATCAAATAACATCATAAAGCTGAACTAGCTAGATCAAACCACTAATAATTAAACCCTTTAATGCATTTTCCGAAATAATCAAAAGTCACCAGTTTTGTTTACGATTCATTCCCATGATTTACTACTCTATTATGCTGTCATTATGCATTTCCTTTGTTTTGCATTTCGCCGAGGAAAGAGAATTCCCCATCATTTTAAAGCCGGCATACCGTCTATTGTTTACCTTAGCGCAAATGCTCATTTGCTGCCGCCGTCTCCGCCTTATTCCTTCAGCAATAAATTTCCACTCTCACGCCGTGCTCTTTTAATGTTACTACCCATCCTTAAAGTAAATATTAGTGTCATTCCCCCGCCATTTAAGTAGCGACGGTAATTAAACTGAAGCATTTGGAGTAAAAGGCTACCAATTTAGATTACATACTCATCCCTGAAGACTACGTGAGCGAATTAGATGTATCCGTGCGCATGCATAGGGATATCATCGGATTAATGCTTGTCGAATGAAGATGTAGAAGCTCAATTATTAGTAGTTTCCATTCTTTATTTAAAATAGAAACAAGAAATTATCATTTTCGAGCAAAACCGTTGAAGGAATTTATTAAGCTAAGGACTCAATTACAATGTTCAATAGCATGTAAAGCTGAAAATTAGAATTTTTCAATCTTACAAAGGAGATAATCTTAAATGAGATTTTAATTATTCAAATGTAATATGATGTACTAAGACATTTTATTTTTAATGCCAATGATTATTTTCTGTTTGAAATTTAATTCCTTGGAAACTTTTTTTTATATCTTCTAGATGCGAAATGCGACCTGTGATTCAATTGCTGATAATTTTGTATCTACTCAAGTTCATAAAAATGTCATTTAATAGATCTTTTTAAATTCTGAATCGCAACACTCTTGGGGTCATGCTGATAAAGAATAGATTCTCAAAAATTTATCTCAAGAACTTCTAATCGAAAACAGAAACCGGCGGAAAAGGTTTCCCAGAAACTTTTTTGTATACTTCCCAATATAGATTTTAATTCTTTCCTCCGTTTAAAACTGGGGATATTAGGTTGATGCACAAATCCCTAGTACAGAAATAGTTAACGTTAACTATGAAACATAGATTTTTTATGTGAATTTAGCATTTTTGTTGAATATTTCTTGTGAATATGCATTTTGGATAACTTTTTTCCTACCAATTGTAATCGAAACTTCATATGCAATTACAGTCGCAGTTAGCAACTTATTTCATTGTTTTATATCATTACATTTATAAACACTTATATGTATGTTCAAGTATAGATTGATAAACGGTCAATTTTTCGACAAATTTGGTTTAAAATTTGATAATTGACATTTAGAGGCTAAACTTCTGTACCAAATTAATATATCTCGTTCTTTACATTCTAAAGTTATTGAGTTTTGTTGGGATAGCCAGACTTATTCTTTTAAATGGATTTCTCTCAAAATTAAACATGACATTTTGTCTGAAAATTGGGTCTAAAGTTATTGTACCAAATTTTATTCGTATAGCAAAAGTGCTTTTTTGTAATTGTGCTTCACAGACAGATAGAGCAACAATTATATTTAATTTCAGATATGCGGTTCTCGGACTCGTGGAATATGGCGACTCGTCGAAATATCAAATCTGAACTTTTTAATGATTTCAGTACTTTCTCTTAGCTCTCTACTTCTGCAAGAAAACAAAAAGTACCTTGCCGTGATTCAAATTCAAATCTTGTTTTGCATTCAATTTTTTAAAATTATTTTTAAATGAACTTTCTTTTAATTTTTTGAATGCTTCAAATCCATTTATCTTTGCAGAGGATGGAATTAGGAAAGGCGTAAAGGAGGCGTAAATGTAAAAATATTAAATAGGTCCGAATGCTAACCATAAGTTTTAAAATGGAAGGTATTGAAGGTATTGAAAATTTTAATTAGAAAGGGATCATTTTTCCATTTTATTTTTTCTTATGGTCAATACAGCGTCTTTAGCACTATGTACTGAATTTTTTCATGAGTATAGTGACGTAAAGTCCTAAAATCAGGCAACATTCGTTGTTTCATTGTCAGGTCTTGAGAAATAGTTTTACTACTGATAGAGATTGTTGGCTTTGAAAGGCAAGTCGTTTGGCACAAACCTGACACCGGAAAGGAAAACCTCAGGGTCATTTATTTGCAAAAGTACGGAGCCAAGCAGACCCTTTCATTGTTATCTTTAGAGATCTGTATCCCCCCCCCCCTCCTTACAAATCCGTCAGCTATGTGGTAAAATAATCTATCTTGCTTACTCGTCGTAGCAATCATGAGTAGTGTTCTGTAAAGCTTTCTGTCACTTCGCTCACTAAAAAGGCACCAATGTCAAGTAAAATCTTTTTTTTATTTCCTTTTTCTGTTTTGTTTTTGTTTTTGTGACTGCAGATTTATAGAGCAATAACTGGTGCGATATATCTCATGTGTATGCAATACTATGATGATCCAGTTCGTCATTAGCCCTATAGTGCAAAGCCGGTTCAAATTTCAACTTTTATATCCATTGTCCAGTTTACATTAATATCATTAGCATTGATTAATAGTGACTATACAGTGATCAGTTTCAAAACAGTAACAAAAAAATTGTCAACGGAAAAATAGTATTAATGTCACTTCACATTTATGTCGATCTGAAATGATTAAGTTAAAATTCTCTTTAAAACTTGAGTTTTTTTTAAATTTTTTATTACAGAAGAAAAATGTGCGGATTAGAAGTTTATTTTGCATCTTATCTCTAGAAATTAATTTATTAGACTTTAAACATTTAAAACACTAAAGGCGGGGAATCTTAACGAATGTATGCTAGGTAACGCGGATCAAATCGTAGCACTACGATTCCCGCCTTTAATGTGTTAATAGACTTAACAATATTTTCTTATAGGATGGCTTATTTGCTTACGATAGAGAACACAGCTTCCGGTTTCACAGGAATAAAGTTTTGTAATCATCAAAATATCCCATTTTAAATTTTAATCAATCTTCCCTTTTTTTGATCACTTTGAATCTAAAAATCATCATAACTCAAAAAATGCAAACATTTTGCACCCAAATTCATTTAAAAGTTAACAAAAAAAAAAGCATTTTACTGCAGACACTGTGTTTAAAATCTAACTAAGATTTGTTGCGGCTTTGATTTTTTTTTGCATAAATTTGTAAGTAAATCTGCATACAGAAACTTATTCAATGCTAGTGAACACGGCAATTAAAAAATAATGTGTTAGAAGCGATTTGCTTTTATTACTAAAAAAGTGTTTTTTATAGAATTTTGGAGAAAATCCATTTGGACGTTGATTATGATCGCGATAATCTAGAAAGTAGTTTCAATTATAGATTTCACAAGTCTTCATTGTTTTAGGCCCATTTAATTAACGAGAAGCAATTCAAAATGTATACAAGTGTATGATTATTATCTAAGTTATGAAGTAAAACGCATAACTCTCTATACTATGGGATTATATAAGAATGTTGCAGAAGAACTGTGGTTTAATAACTTATAAGCAGTTCTGAAACAAATTGTTCTGTACCTGGTGCGAGTATGAACGGCTTAATGTAAATTTACTCGAAAGTTAACGGATTCCGATTAAGCTGCACATGAAATCCTGCAAAATATCTTTTGACTGATTTGAAACACACACATATTATTAACTTTGAAAACACGCTTATCATTTAATTCTCCTTCTCGAGTCTGTATCTTTTTATCAGGGATATTATGGGCGCATTGATGATATATTCTGTCGAATTTTTTACTTCATTATGCCCTTGACTGACACCTAAATGAAATTTTTTAATAATCGATATTAGAATGCAATTTCAATAAAGTTTATCTAATTGAACTATTCCATAAAAACTGCATTGCATATTACAGTATTTGTAACGTAAGGTAATGTAATTTAATCGAAATAAAGTCTGTCTTTAAACTCAACCGATAGTTACTACTTTCATCTTTGATATATTGAAAAAATGTTTAGGAAGGAAAAGGTATAACATTATCGTTATATATATATAGGCTGTAGTTGTGGGATAATGATATTTCTGCTACTGATATACTGTCGAATTTCTACTTAAAAAAATCTTATAGCTCCCCTACTCTTTACAAAACTGCATTAAGAATGTTTATTTATAAAAATGAGAGTGAGGGTCAAGATCGAAACTGAAACTTTTTTAATAGTTTTAACATATATATCGGATTGGAAATGTAATTCTGCTTTGTGTAAGTTTATTATTTAAAATATTTTACACTTATGTAAAAATTAAAACTCATTTTATGTAAAATTTTTTTAAAAACTGTAACCTTCCGTTGTATTTTTTATAATCCTGCTTATATTTTTGATTGCGATGCTTTTAAAAAAATAGCCTCTTCTTTATCTTCATTACTCACTGTATTGTTTTCACCATTTTCTGCAATATTTCCATTAAGTCACTATCTGTAGAATATTCGGCAATCAAACTGCCATCATTAATTTAAAAAACATTATTCACATCTGTGTGTACCTTCTATAATAGAAGGGCATTGAAATCCATTTCCATTAATTTTTTTTTTTTTTTTTGCGAATTTAGTTGAGTAACTTTGCAAAAAAGAAGACGGAAAATTTTTTGTTATATTATTATGGAGAGTGAATGATATTCAAAGTTATGTAGAAAATTTTGTTAAATAGAAAATTTCACTAGATAGAAATACTCTGAATAGAGATTCTATTGTAATGTGAAATTTATTTTTACCGGAACTGATTTTTTTTATGAAAGAGTGTTTTTTGTTTTTGAATTAGAAAAATTTCAGCAATATTGTTATTTTGGTCCATTATATTATTATAAGTATAAATTAAACTGATTCAACAGTCATAAACTGAACAACATTAATTCAACATTATTCCTTTATCATATTTCATAATCACAGACATTAAAAGCACTAACAATAACACAAAGTTAAAATTAAATGCATTACAAACAACGATAATGGAAACGAATGAACCGAAACGAATAATAAACACCATTTATTATTAGGTTTGCGAACGAATGCAATCATCAGCTATTAAAAATAGATTGAAACTATATTATTTATTTAAGTAAATAATTAATACCCATTAGTAACATCATGCAAATTCGCTGTCACGCAAAAGAATAAAACACAGTTTGAATGCTTGAATCTAAAGTGAAGCAATTACAGCACCCATGAATTATTGATATTAGACTGATGCCAGAATATCCGAACCAGATGCGAATCTATGAAATATAATCACGCAAGAATAATACAAAAAGAGACAGAAGATGGCGCAAATTATACACCGTATTCCATAGTGGATCCGCGTCACATAAATCCTCGTGAAAATAATACCAGTTCCTCCAGAGAGTTAGTCCCCGCTGGCCTCTTAAATTATGATATAGGCGTTGAGGAGGAGCGAGAGGGGGTGTCTTTGGTCTAGAGGACAGGGGTCTCTGAGTCATCTGAGCGGAAGAGCCGCGGAATTGGCCTGCTCATGTGGTCAGTAGGATTTCGGAAAGGATATTTCTCTCGAGTATTCTCCTATGAGCAAGATAAAAATTGGATGAGTACTCATAATAAATCCAGGCCCCGTTGTCTCCATAGAGGAAACGGACTTATGGTGGGAAGAATTGATGATTTCGGTTTCTATTTTAGTTTGCTCCCTGGTATTTTCACTGTAGTCATATTTATTGTAATAAGGATATATAATGCTGCAGCAATATTGAAAAATTGTCTTTAGAAAGCTTCGCATTTTATAAGGCTCTGGCTTGAATGTGTGAATTCGCAACAAGCAATTCTCTTTCTGATTTTCCGAACTCAAGTCCTAGACTCTGCTGGTTATTTAGAGGTAGATAAATGTAGGGTTTTGGATATAAAATTTTCAAAAGAAATGGATAATAAATTTAAAAAAAGTGGAAAAAAATGCCAAGGTATTTTGCTATTACAGTACACTCCCGAATATCGGGTTCACGACTATCCACCTTCCGTACTTCCGACTATCCACCTTCCGGCTAAGTTTTTTTTTTTTTTTTTTTTTTTTTTTTATCATAATGAAATGAGTAAGGTATCTATTTAGACACTTATTGAAGGACTTTTTCAAAAATTAAAACTTTTAAAGTTTTTCTATGTGTAATAGTTTTAAGTTAATATTTCTTAATATATAAATGCAAAGATTAGAACCTGTAGAGAGGAATAATCGATTAATAATAATCGATTAATTATTCGTATCATTTGAAGTTCGCTGACGGGTAAGAAATACATTCTTAATTCCATTTTGTAACATTATTAGAATTTTCTTTTTTTCATATATCATAAAATAAATAATCAAATGAGTGCATATATAATTAGAGGACTTCACATTTTATTCTATTAATTGAAATCATAATTTCTGGTTTAATAAGAGCTCGGAAGAATTATTCCGGAGTTTAATTCTAAAAAAATTAAATCTGGCTAATGTTTCGGGCTAAACCTTTCACTTATAGGTATAAAAATCATATAATTTGAAACAATTTTTTAAAAATCCGAGCTGTCTGATCACTTTGAGATCTTCACAAGGCTAGTTCAAACTTAATCCTGAAATCCAGGCAGAAAGTTACATTATTTACATTATAAATATTAAATATTTATGTGTAATCGGAATTAGAAATACTTTTTTACGATTTTGTCCTGACTTTGAATGTCATATTTTAGATTTTAAGTTCATGCAGATTTATTGTTTTGATTTAATAATGAAAACATAAATATTCAACTATGTTTGACACTGCATCATGCAAAAATTTAAAATTTCAGAAAAAAATTACTTGTAGGTAATTTTCAGAACAAATGAGTAATTATATAAAATAAATTTTATTTAATTTGAAAATAAATTAGCTAGATATAACTTTACTTTATTATGGGACAATAACCATAGAAAAACAATGTTTAAAATTATGTCCCCCAGGTTTCACAAAATAAACAATTAGTGTGAGAAAGATTGTGTTAAGGATTTTTCTTTTCAATTGGATGATAAATATTATGCTGCAGTAAGTTGGAAACTTTTGATTTGGTGATTTAATAATTTCTTTAATCGCAGCTTCTTAAATGGTAAATAAATACTCTATGTGAGGTATCCATTTTTTCAGTTTTTTAATCTAAAATTGTTGGTTTAATAAGGAAAACTTTTCTGAAAAGACTTATTTTAACATCTATTATTAAATGCCAGAATAAAAGACCATTTTACCCTTATTGAATGCGTATTAGATGAATTTAAACCATAAAATTAGAATCAATGAGTTTCAATCACTTACGAGTTCAAAACATAAATAATTGCTATTAAGTATTTTAGGCTTCATCTGCGCTTGGCATTATTCAATAAAGTTTGTTGTTTATCTGTTTTATATTAAATATTTTTGAGTCTTTCATCTGTGTCTTCCGCTTCTCCTCAATCCCAAAACAAATTTCATAATTTATTTTCAAGATGAAAAAAAAGTTTATGTACAGTAAAGGAATACTAAATATTTTTTAAAGGGAGGTGTAAAAGATAAAATAATTTTACTGGAATTAAAAATTTTAATCCAAGTTTTTTTTATTTCGCCTACAAATTAATTGCCTATCGCCTTTCTGTCTTGTTTTGATGATTCAAAATATCTCTGGCTCCAACAAAAATATCACGATGCATGCAAGTATAACATAGCAAGCACACCCTCGATCTTGACACCTGCTCTCTTTCAAGTAGGGACTTGAGTAATCGAAGAAAGAGTTCTTTCTTTCGAAGCAGGGAATATCATAGTAAAGCTTATTAAGGTTTTTAGAAATGTTGTTACTTTTGGAAATTGTTCAGCACTGCAAAAGCAAAGAGTTCCCACTGGAGGTTTTGGTGATTTTTTCCCCTTCATATTAGCTACTCTTTTGTACTAAACTCTTTCAGTAATTATCACTGCAACGGACATTTTCCTGTTATTTTTGCATTAAATTTTGCACCTATTTGTGTTGCTTAGAGTTTATTTGAGAGTAAATACTATCTGGAAAAAGGCACATTAGACTTTTCTAGAAACGCACTATCTTTCATAATCGCTCTTTAATTTCATTTGTAAAATAGTGAAGGAATGCCAAAAAACAAAAACAAACCGAAAGTTTCTTCTACATTGTTGGACTTTAAGATGCATCACTGACTCTGTTTTTTGGCAATTCTTGGTACAATAATTTCAACATCCAGAAACCCACAAAGTGCTTACACAATTGAAAAAGCATGTTTTTTAACATTTTCGTATCATCACTTCGCGTCTCATTCGGAACAATCATGACTTGTTCTGTCAATTGATTAGATAAGTATGAAGCAAATATGCCCATCTCGTGTGGATAGCGTGTGTAAGAACATGTAACGTGGTTTCATATAACCATTAGAATAGTGTGTTTTGGTGATACTCTCATTTTTTGTACCTTTTTTTTTTCAAGTTAACTATTATTTTAAAACTTAGACAATTTTATTAAGGCAAATTTATAATTTACTAAAAGTAATTTGCTCAAAATTTTAGTACATAACTATCTATCCTTATAGGGGATTACAGCACCCGTATTCCCTCCCTCCCCATCGCCACTTCCCTTCCTTGTCTATTATTGATTCTTCATTCTTTGAATTTATGTATCATTTTCGATGTTGTGAAATATTTCCCCGAAAGGAAGTTGCGAAAGAGAAAAATTGCCAAATAGTAAATTTGTTTTCATCGGCATCAATGGAATCTCACCGATTTTAAAGGAGATATTTAAACTAGATTACAGGTTATAAATTTAAAAAAATTAACACATTCTGTTACTGCTTTTCAGTTTGTGAGCGAAATCAAGAAAATAATTTGGAAAATATGAATGATATACAATTAAATCATATGCATGTGATTTTTCACATCTGTAAAACAAACGTTATTTTAAAATTACAGTTCAAATTATTGCACAGAAGTTATGAACATCTTTGTTGGAATATAATTTCTAGTATCTGCTGATTTCAGGATAATCGCTGAAGTTTTACATATTCACTACTTAAAACGAAAAAGTTCCATAGCAAAATATCATTACATGTTTTTCATGTTATCGATCTAAATTCCGCATTTTAATCTGTGCTTTCGAAAGTGCCGTTAGTTTATATTGCCGATAAAATTGGGTGCCAAATATTAGAGATGCTATTATAAATTTTAAACTGAGAATGTCTGGTTCAACCTAGGATTTTTTTGTAGGGTTTTCATTTTAGTGGGGTTTTAGTCATTGCGTTAGTCGTATTTCTTTTTCGTTTATGTATACAAAGTATCACAATCCCCAAAGCATTCGATGTCGAGTAGGAAGGTATAGATACTACGGCTGGGTGATGACTTTATCATCGCTATTTATCGTCTAACACATATCGATATTTTTCGATATACCGTGACAATATTATTTGCAAATAAAATGAAGTTTCTATTTATATAATAAAAATATTCACTTTCTTTTAAATCAATATAATTTTGTAATAATAAAGTGCGAATTGATAAAAATTTTGTTAAAACCTCCTTTATAAAGTGCGTCATTGCCAAATCAGTGTCTGCATGTTACAACATTGCGTTTAAAAGACGTATTTTTATATATTAAAATATGGGAGTATTTATAGAAATTTTAAACAAAAATTTTGTATGGAGGTCAATAAGAATGAAGAGCAATAAAAATACACTAAACGGTAAACAAAACGAAATCGAAAACGTAAATTAATTGTGATTATTAATATTGATTTATTATGTCGCAATTCATTGTGAACTATATGATCATGGTTTCGCTAAATCGACATTTTTTTAAAGCTGGCATTAAAAAAGTTGATAATTTTTAGAATGTAAGAAATGCTATACTACAGGCCCTGTCTGCAGTTATTAAGCCTCTGTGACTGATGGCGAATAGATCATATTCTATTCTGAGCTCCAGAATGGATTTAGATATTCCAGGAAGTTACTCTGGCTATGTCTCATCGGTATCTTGATGAATCTTTAGCTATCAGGCTATGTTCCAAAGTTACATTTTTGGAATTATAATTCTCTGTGAACACATAATTCAAAAATTTGTGAAGCTAAACACGAAAAATTTGATTCATTGTCTTTACACCGAATTTTCAGAAATCTTTTAAATTTGGAACAAAATCCATATGCTAGGAAATTTATCTGTGAATGAATACGTAATCTGCAATATTTATGAGAGGTAGATAATTCAAATTGTAATCTGTTCAATATATGAAGTATAGATCGGCGTCAGATTTTGAACTAGATTCCTTTAAATTGTAGTTCTGTGTCAAATTTTTGTTTCAATCGGTCGAAAAAAATGTTAAAAAGGCATATTCCGTTTTCTGCTACGAAGCGCAAAATTCCATGTGAGGGACTGAAAATTAAAACTTGAACCCTAAGGATGCTTGCAGCTTTGCCCTAACTTCAACAGTTTTACTTGGAGAGAGAAAGAATACCTTTATATTATATGTGATAAACTTTCAGAGAGACTACTTTCACTGACTGTTTTATTGTATATATATATTGCTGCAAGAAAGATAATGTAACTGGGATGAGTTCGGTTGTAACCACCTTTCTCAGTTAATGTTGTACATTGAATTTCCCAGCCTAAATGAAAACCACAGGAACGTGAAGACTTGTGTAAGTTTACTAAACATGAAACTCTGTGTGTCCATTTGCATACTGGAACCTCGCTTTGTGATCACAAGTTACCGAATTAAAGACAAAGAGTCAACCATCCGGACCATTTCTCCAACGGAAAAGTAGAGTGGTAAAAAATAGTGGAACGAGTGAAAACTCGTGGGAAAGTAGAAGGGGTGCTTCCTTTCCACGGTTTACGAAACTCGATTCCCATGACAGATGGAATGGATCATTTCCTATGATCTTTTGGCGGTCTGAACGAATTATTTCTGCTACTTCGTGACTAAAAATGATGCGTGAACATTTTCAATACCGAAAGGTCTGATTGAGGGCAATTAGTCACACATCTATATGAATCCGTATCTAATCAGTTTCTTCGACAGTCTTAACTGTTTTGGTTTCGATGTCAGGATCAGTTTCAGAATATTGCCGATAATGTTTTTGCGAATTTGAATTTAAAATAATCGTGTTTTTATGAATGTTAATCAAAAGCTTGGTAGAAGCTACTCTTTTCTGTTAAGTAAAGAATAGTGAATCACATACCTATATAAATGTATAGATAATCAGTCCCGTTAAGACATCCGATTAGGTTCGGAGGGGATTTTTCGAAAAAGAAAATATCCTAATGATTATATGTTTTTTTTATTATTATAAGGATAAAATGATGAATGAAAGTGAAATTACTGATAAAATATATCGTTTGAAATAAATGCATATTTTGATTCAAATTTTAGCATTAATTTACAAAAACTAGGATTGTTTTAGAGAAAAAAAATTGTTAGTTTTTCATTTTTCTTTGTAACGTTAAATGTTTAACATATCTTAGTGTAACTAATTATTATGTATGAATTATATTCAAAAATAAAATTTTTATGTGTAATATATGAAGTTTTAAAATTTTTTCATCAGTATTTACATAAAACAATCGTAAATCCATTTTTAGAGCATTCGACTTCAAATCCATAGTTAATTACATTCTGCATAATATAAAAAGGTCTAATTATCAATTTCATTACATTGTCTTGATTATTTTCTGAGATGCGACGATACTCATACAGTAGAATTGTGAAAACTCATTCATAAGAAAATGCTTTAAAGGTATGTAAGTACTTATAGATAAGCATCGCGTAAACGTCAATAATTTGTCATATCTCGGTTTGTAATTGACATAGAGACAGAATAAAGACATCAGTGGGAAGAAATATGTACCTATTTTTTAAAACTGTAAAAAATAAATGTTAAAAATAGAATTTTTATCCAAATTTATTTTAACCTAATCCGATACCTTTTAAGATGAGTGTTGAAATATAAAATATATCATTTGCTGAGCTGAGAACAGCACAATACATATAATTGCTTACATAATATTTCTATACATATAATTGAAAAAAATATTACAGTACACTTCCGAATATCTAATCTAATGTGGCCGGATAATAAAAAAGTCGGATAAGCCAGAATTCTATGAATTCATTTCTTTGCCCACCAATAACAAAAAGATAAAGTTTTTATACCAAAACCCACTGTATAAAACATATTTTCTCTCTTCTTATTACGTACTAAGCCCTCCATTTAGCTCAATGTGAACGCAGCCGATGAATGATAGAAGCAGTTGTCGGTAAAGTATGGAGTTAAATTAGAAGGCTCTGTACTGATAGTTTAAATATGCTTATTTACTGCACTGAACGTTTCAAAAAATTATTTGAAAAAAAGTAAATTAAAAGATATAAATTGTTCACATTTTAACATAAATTTTGTAATGTCGAAAAGAAACAAAACTTTGACGTAATTCATAGGCTTTAATTCTTAAGAAAATTGTCTCTAATTTTATTTTTCATTGATAGATGATTATCTAATTATGGAAGGGTAAACCAGATATCGGTCAACGCTTACAATGTTTAGGTTTTGATTAAGTCTTAAACCCATTTGCATCATTAGCGTATATATACGCTCAATTTTCCTGGTCAATTTTCCGTGATATGGGTCACTATCACTGGAGCGTATATATGCGTTGCATCATATGTTAGGCATATAGTATGATATGTTAGGCATATAATATGATATATACTATATTCATATTATATACTATGCACCTATATGCATCCCACATTTCAAATATTACCACACTGAACAAAATTACTAACAAATAATGCTCAAAAGTGTTTTTCTTCGTTTATACAATTTTACACCTAAATATGAAATAAAAATTTTTCCGTGATATGGGCCTTTTTTTTCCCATATTTTCATATGATGCAAATGCATTAATAGATGATTCAAAAGACGTCTTTTCTTCCTCATTTAATTACGATAAAAGAAAACTAGGCAGTATAAACGTGAATCGGATACTTGGGAGTGTACTGTATGCAGATTGTTTCCTTTTATGAATTTTTCCATGGTTTTCTTACTAGTCTCAAAACTGATGTATTCTCTTTCCCGCACAGAAAGAAAAATTTCCATTCCTTTTGAGCCCGTTTCGTCACCTTTTATGTTAGCTTTTTTTCCCCTTTTGAAATGTACAAAAAAAAAAAAAAAAAAAAAAAAAAAAAGAGAGTAAAATTATAGAGAGGGATATAAAGTGGAATACATTTTCAAGCAGATGAATACAGAATTTTCCAAATATTTTTTTGAGGAAAGAAGTTGAATTTCTTTTTCCTGTTTAAAATGTCCTGGATGTTAAAGGAGAATCTTCCAAAGAACATCTGGCGGGGACATCATGCATGAATTCCTGGCTCGTGTTCAAAAAAAATGTGACTGGATCATTTCTAAATCTACTCTTTATAATTGTTTGAGATCTAAATGGTTATCACTGCTAACTACTGACAGGAACAGCAATATTTCTTTCTGGTATCAATTAATAGATCAAAAATATGTAATGAAATGGTTGGCAGGATTAAAGATTTTCGGATAATAAATATTTTTAAAAAATGAGAAAGCCTAGTGAATTTCCAGTATCTAGTTTAAATATTGTTATTAGTTCTACGAGCTAATTTAATCATACACAAAACGTTACATAAATGTAAACTTACCTCAATCAGTTATTTTTATCAATGATTATTCTAATGATATCCAATTTACGAATTGTATTAAATAATTGCATCTATACTTAGTTTTCAAAATGTTATAAATCATTTTACCGAGAAACAAATTTTCGTAGTTTCGAATAGTTTTGTTAATGTTTAGAAGATAAAGAAAGTTATAAGTATCAATGCTTTGTCTATGTAAAACAAGAAATTTTTCAATACATTCTGAATCTTAAATTGTTGTGATGTAAAAGTAATTTAGGATATTTTGCATATGAGAAAAGGAATAACCAAGTTCCTGGTCTGGGAATATGTAGTAAGTAAAATCTTAATATTTTGAAATGTTATTACTGCATGATTCGCTTTTTTTTCCTTTATAGAATTCGATAATTTGCTAAAGATTATTTAAAATATAAGAATACAATTACAAATCATAAATAAGAATTCTCGTCTTGTTGCTTCTGTAGACATAAGAATTGGTCCTCTAAAAATTATGGAACAGTATGATTTTAATAGCCTGCTTTTTATTTATTGTAACAGCAAATGCTGTCCCGGAACAGAAATAGAAATAGTTCTAGCCCTACATTCAACCCGCCACCGCTCTCTGATATATTTCTTCATATTAAAAAAATAAAATAATTTTTTTTATTAAAATAAGGGATAAATTAATTATGATGGAAATTGTTTAGATGAAAATTATTAGAAATTTTGAACTTGGTTTAGAAAAAGTAACGAGATGAACCCGGATGAATAAAGGCAGAAAAAATATTCAGCCTGCAACTACTAATGAAAGTGGAATTCTACAAGTAATTTTCACTATCAATCGCAAATCGTCACGCAGGATTTAACGCCAGCAGGTAAGCTTTCATCTGCTAAAAATAAGTTAACCATGATCTGCTGACGGTCCATTACTCCTCGACTTAAGCTGTTATAACTTATCTGAATTTGATTTTATCAGTCGCTGGAATGTTTTTGTTTATCTTAATCCTTGTTATTAACCAACAATTTATGATTCAACAGGAATAGACATTAGATGAATCGATTTATGATTTGCTGATTGTTGATTTCATGATCAATTGTGAACGAATAATGTATAGAAAAATTTATAAAATATCGATTTGCCAACATCAACAAAAAAAAAATGTTTCTTTCTTTTGCAAGCTTATTCTTTTAAATTTCCATCGCCATCATTTTATGGTATGATTTTTTTCCCTTTCATCGTAATAAATATGGATAGTTAAATATATATATATATATATATATATATATATATATATTCTGATATTGAAACTAATGTGTCAAATGCTAACTTTTTTTTTGAAAAATGGCATGATTAATTTGTGTTCATTTAACGTGTGATTTATGAAAGATTTGGCGCGCTTTTATTGAGATCGTTGAGAAAGTTTTAGCTGGATTAGATCGGGTGAGGTGCATGGCCATCGGTCTTGGAAATTCAAAACTGTGTATTCTTGGGTCATTCCTCTATTAGAAGTGTTTTCTGTTAATCACAGCTTTAATTTTTGTTTTTATTTTAAATGTATTTCTAATAAAGTGTTTAATATATTAAAATGTCAAATATCTTAAGTGAAATGGTATCTCTCTATGAACTGAAAGTGATATTTAAAATAACCAAAGTACATTAAAGTTAATGGAATATTTCCTGCTGCTCAAAGGAATATGACATGATTTTCCGATGGTAATCACTCATCTCCTGTACGGTCAAATTGAATTGTTCCTGTCTATTCGATGATTGACGCGAGATTTTTAATTAGTGGCGTATCTGTTCTTACTCGATTTATATCTTTCCATGAATCAAGGATTAATAACAAAGAGATTAATAACAAGGTTTGTTAAACAGTGGAATATTTTGAAAATTTAGATAGTATTTTAGTAGCACATTAATTAGAAACTTTATATGGTGTTGGTCGTCTACATTTATATTACTATTAAAAAATCATGAAAATCTAAAAGCCATGTCAATTTCAATTTGTTGTTATTTGCTGAAGTAAGCATTGTTTTTTAGTCTAATACTATTTATGTGCATAGTTGAAGGGAAAACCTCAATTTTTTTAAATTTCAACTCGTGTACATTCATTTTTTTTATAGTTATTGTTTGGTTTGTATTCGGGAAAAGGCTTTTAAAAAAAAATATTTTTTAAAAATTTAAATTACATTTTAATCTCTTATGCTTTAAGATTTTAAAGTTCTTATAGCGTTGACGATTTTTAGATTATTAGTCCCAATCCTTTATTTACCGAATTGTTTTCAGTTTTATTTTTACATAATTAAATTTTGGTATAGTAAAGGGAAAATAACTTTTGAATTGAAGTAACTTTATTAGTTTAATTAATAATTAAAGATTTTCTGACAAGCCGATTTCTACTGCTTGCTATCGGAGTTACTCTTTTTGTATTCTTCTGAATGCCATTCGAAAAAATAATCTTTTTACAACGGTTTCAGCCAGATTTAAACGGCACATTTTAAATCCCGTTTGATAAATAAAGGGGTGTTACTTAAATAAAGTTTCCAATTGTGGAAACATTTACGCTGTTTCTTAGTTTCTTCAATATAAATATATATTTAAAAAATTATAAAATTAACCATCGAGATTTATATCATTCCTGCAAAAGCAGGAAATAAACTGATTTCTCTTAAGTTTTGTTCACCAATTATAAATACTTCATTTTCTCACTGTATTTTCCTACTTAAGAGTGCCATATACAGAGGACAAAACCTGATGTCGAGGAAAGCGCCACCTATCAATGGGGGAAATGAGGCGTTTACCAAACTAACGAAGGAAGGTTTGATTGACAAGCCGAATAACACCTAACAAGAAAAGAATTCCTAGTCACCAGAAGATATTGCTGTGTAGGAGTGTGGCATTCAGAAGGTCAACCGACCCACCAAACTGCCCCCAATAAAACTTCCCCTTATTCTTTGAAGAGGTCTTCTGAAAACCGACACTGTCTTTGTACATCACGAGAGGGGTTTTTGAACCACCCAAACTCGTTTAGAAAATATACCCTTTAAGTTGCAGAGAAAAATCGTTCTGAGGGCCGCGTGAATAGGACTTTAGAACATGGAACACATCACTGATTAATTATTGAAGTACTTCGATTTTGAGACATTTAATTGTCTTCATAATTCTGTTAATTAAGGTTAGAGAATCCGGTAATTTTGAAGGAGTAATTGAATAATTTAATATTTATAGTATTTCGTTTAGCAAGACTTCATTTTTAGCAATAAATGTGATTGCTAATTTTTTAATCCAAGGGAATTGGGGAAGATCTATGGGCCTATATAAATGTAAGACCTCAAACTCATCCCTAAACAATGGGCTCAATCCTTTCTCTCAATAGATTTAGTACTAACAGCGAATTTAAAGAAAAGATCCCTAATTTTCAAAATTTTATATTTTAAAATTATTTATTTAAAAATGTTAAATAGGCTTGAATGAAAAAGGAAGCGAATAAAAGTGAATTTTCCAACCCATGCTACGTATTTGATACTAACCACCTTTGGCGACCAGCTGGTTCACCATTAGTAATGCGTTCTAAAATTTTCAATTAAATCACATATTCATTAGCCTTGAAGTGATTCGGAGCATTGATAGGCCTGAAATTAATATTTTCTTTAAGATGATGGACGGAAAGGTCTAAAAGAATACGTTTTCCTAATAATATTCTTTGATTTTATAAATCAGTCAGTTTTAATTGTTGATTTAGAAGACTGATTGATATAGCAATTTACATTTAAAATATTAATAAAAATATTTTGTAAAACAGGGCTCACAAAGCAAAGTATGAAGAAATGTAAAACTCATTATTCATAAATGCATTGTTTGACTCAAGCTACATAAAATGTAATAATTTACTTCATTTAGATCAAATTAATAGTATTAAAAATATATATGCCTATTAATAATATTTTACAAATTGGCCATTGGACCGGAATTTTAATGCATATCCTGTATAAATTCAATCTTGTATAAATAAAGATAATTTATCGAATTAATGATTTAAATATTGCAAACGATCTTAGAATCTTTTGCCTTGCATTTTTTAAAGAAAATATCACATTTTATATTTCATTTATTTTATCCAGTCAGGATCTGAAAATTGCATTTCTTTAGATTTATTTGCGATGATAGTTGTTTTCTTTTTAATTTGAACTTTCGTCATTGTTTTTTTTTTTATTTTATCCAGTCATGTGGTAAAAAAACGGTTAAAATATTTCTTTAAAAATTCGTTAAAAATAGAAGCTTAAGTTGTACATTAAAACACTGATACCATTGGAAAGCTTATTTTTTAATCTTTGATGTAAAAACCATGTTTGTGTGATAATATTTTCGAAAGTGATAGCGGAAAAACCTCGGAACTTCGCTTAAATTTTAATTAATTCAAATTCTAATTAAAAATTCGAAAAAGGGCTCCGAGGTGCACATTCCCGGCCTCCAAGATATACATGTACCAAATTTGGTAGCTGTAGATCAAACGGTCTGGCCTGTAGAGCTCCAACTCACACACTGAGCTTTATTATAAGTACTAGCCGCTGAATTTTATTTAATAAGTTCATCATCCTTTAATACAATATTAGCATACACATGAAATAGTATTTTTTATTCATCGTTCGGTTATTGCTCCGAAATATCGGAGCAGTTACACCAGAAATAAAATGTTGAAAACCGTACACAGTAAAAATTATGAGTTTCTTTTGCTATAGACGGATCCAGTAGCGATATATAGCTTTTAGTAAAAATATAACAGGTAATATTTTTAATTTATCAATCGGTTATCACTCCGAAATATTGGAAAGTATCAAAAATAAAACAATCAAAAACCGTATTATGAGCTTTTTATGCTACAAATGGGCGATACATAGCAACCAGTTAAAGCATAACAGAACCACATATCATATGCAACAATATGAGCACATTTAAATAAAATATCTAAATATTTTGTATTAAAAAAATCTATAAACAACTAGCCGCCTTTGGCGACCAGCTGGTTCGTCATGAGTAATGCGTTCTAAAATTAAATTACATATCATTAGCTTTGAAGTAATTCTGGGCATTGATTGGACTGAAATTAATATTTGCTTTAAGATGATGGATGGAAAGTTCTAAAAGAACACATTTTCCTAATAACATTCTTTAATTTTATAAATCAGTCAGTTTTAACTAACGGTTATGCTTCCAAAATATTAAAAATGTTTTTTTCGGTGATGTTGCCAAAATATTAAATATGTTTTTTTTTTAAAAAGCGAAAAGGGAAAAAATTATTGAATTAATGATACAGATATTGCAAACGATTATAGAAATATGCCATTAAATTGGAATTTCAATGCATATCCTGTCTATATTCAATCAGGTTTACTGTAAATAAAGAAGATTTGTTGAATTAATTATTTAGATATTGCAAACGATCATAGAAACCTTTTCTTTGCATTTATTTTTTTAGAAAATGTCACCTCTTATATCTCTTATTTTGTCCAGTCACGTGCACTTTAAATTTATTTTGCGATGATCGTTTATTTTTTAATTGACCTTCTGTCATTATTTTCTTTCATTTTATCCAGTCACATACTAAAAAAAAAACATAGTTAAAACATTTCTTTAAAAATTCGTTAAAAATAAAAGTTTACGTTATAACATTAAAACACTGATACCATTAGAAAGCTAATTTTTTAATCTTTAAATTGATGTAAAAATCATGTTTGAGCACTAATATTTTCGGAAGTTATAGTGGAAAAACGTCGAAATTTCACTTAAATTTTAATTAATTCTAATTCTAATTAAAAATTCGAAAAAGAGCTCCGAGGTGCGCATTCCCGACCTCCAAGGTATACATGTACCAAATTTGGTAGCTGTAGATCCAACGGTCTGGCCTGTGGAGCGCCAACACACACAAACACACATTGAGCTTTATTATAAGTATAGATATAGATAGATGACCTGGTATTTCTATGCAGCTAGGATACTGATTTCTCCCTAATTTTCGCAAAAAAGAGAATGCCTTAAATTTTAATTAAATGAGTCATTTGAACTACATTGAAAAGAAAAAATAACTATTTTGAAAATAATGTTAGAAAAAGTAAGTAATAGCATTTATCCTATGTGGAATACAACCAACTGAATATGATAATAAGCATAAATTGGAAGAAAAAATAATTAATGAAATTGCATATATTAGATTAAATGTCTCCTGGTTTTGGAATGTTTCAAAATGAAAATTCATCTTGGCTTTGTAATAATATATATAATACGGTCACGTATATTTAACAAAGAAAAGAATAAAGAAACAGCAAACTTTTCTTTCTCTGATATCCGGAATAAGTCAAAACTTATCCGCATTTCTGAAGACAGTTTTTTTTTTAATTTGTAAGTAACTAATATTTAAAAAGAAAATTGTTTAATGAGATTCAATTAAATAACTTGGTAGGAATGTTGCTTCGCTCAAAATAGAAATTATGATTATCCATATATAATCCTGAATTGGAAGAAAAATAGTAAAATATATTGTTACATGAATGAAAATGCACATTAAAAAACCTTATATCTCTGTCATATAAGAAAAAGTTTTTATGAAAGAAGTGATCAACTTAGTTTTAGTTAATTTTTATAATCCAGATTTATGGTTGCTAAAATCAGCTTGCTTTGGATCACTTACTCACAAGAGTATATTTAACTTCAAATTCTATAGATATGCAACATTTACTACTAGGTTAAGAAAAGGCTTATACTGTTCCACATTCTGTCCTAGGCATCTTTCTAATTTTCAATAATCTCACAAAAATGGAAACGTGGAAAAACGAAAGTATTTAAAGTTTAATTAATACAAGAACTTTCTCATTCAGCAATTTTTATGCGCATTACAGATTATATTCTCATCTAATATAATTAATTTCACTAACATTGATTCGTATACATCCAATAATTTATTACATTAAAAAGGCACAGGATTTAAAAATGGATACACTTTATAAAAATTTCACTGTTGCATATTTACGAAACCTGAATTGTAATTATAAGTTTAAAAAAGTATATTAAAATTATATTTTTATATCGAAGCCTACGCATTATGTAAAAATAAACCGTTTTTTCATAATTTCACCATAAAAAAGTTTAAAAGAAATATTGGTCGCAACAATGAAAGAGAATTGGATTTCATTTCAGCAATTAAATATATATTAAAGAAAAATATGTTTACAATATTTTTCTAATATAGATTAAAAATATGAAAAAAAAATGTGCAGCAAAAAAGTGACATTATTAATTGGGTTATTCTTTGAATTTAAAAATGTCGAAAAAACTTTTTGTGCTGTAAAATTTTAGGAAATTATCACGTAAAACGCCAAAATTTCACTTCATTTTTAATTAATCAAAATTATCATTTTTCAGTCACTTGGTAGCTGCTTGTAATACTTGGTTTTTACTTGTTCTGTTAAACAATTATTTTCTCAAAGCCCAAATATAACCAATGTAAATACACGAATAGATCGAAAGATCAAAAGTAAAATATATGGGTACAGAAATGCTAATATACATTTTTTTAAAAAATATATTGCTTTGTTGTCATTTTGCTGTTGAAATTTTAATTTAATGATAACGATGCAAGAAAATTTCTCTAAAAGCGTTATTTAAGATTTCTAAAATAGCTCTCAAATCACTAATGTAATTAGCAGATTTTGCACGGAGTTGCCCGTAACTTGATAAATATTAGCAAAATCAGAATTATAAAATAAAGCTATTAAATTGTGTTGATCCTTAAAAAGTCAAAAAATAATCATTTTAGACGGTTTAAAAATTTTTTTTTAGAACGAAATTGCTTAGGGAACTAATGTAATTTAGATACAGATGAGTATAGATCACCGCGATTTTGAAGAAAACGTATTCAGAAATGTGAGAATATTCAAATATTAGTAAATAAAAGAGGATATAGATCTTCTTATATCTTACCTCCCTTTAAATTAATTTAATTCCAGTAATTATTTTTCCGATAAAAGCAATATAATTTTTCCATTAAGAATAAAATTTACTATGATTTATTGCAAAATATATAAATAAGATGAGCGTTAAGTACAAGATCAAATGTATGAAACATTGATAAAAATCGTAGACAAAGTAGCAACGAATTATAAAAAAGGAAACAAATTATAGTTATAAAAGTGGGCGGAGAACAAAAAATTTTGGAAACACTCTTATTTGTTTGAAAGTGTTTTATTTAAAGGTGTTTTGTCCTTTTTTTTTCTTTTGGGCCTCTATAATAGTTGATGGATCCCGAATTTTCATCGATCGTGGATATCTTGGATCAACAAGTTCTGGCAATAAACAGTCAAAATAAAAGAAGCTCAATTTTTTCTCCATTTTTTGTTGCCAAAATATAGCATCACGAGTTATTTTTTCTGTTTTTTGCCCCTTCTCCTTCCACATTGAAAATATACAAAAGCACCTTTGCGTTATATGCAGTTGACCCTGCACTTGAAAATAATACTTGTGGTTCTTATTCACAGTTGTTTTCCCATCTTTGTTTAATTTCCAAAATGGATTTTTTTTCTTTTATTGCCTCATCTGGAGAAATATTTCTATAGGATGTTGGGTATTTTACTTCAACAATCTCATCATTACCAATCAGCCCATCCCCTGCGCAGATGACCACAGCTGTGATGGTAAACAAAATAAAAATAAAAAAAGACAGAAAGAAAATGTTTAGGGGAAGACGTAGTGAAAACCAGATAAGAAAAGTCATAAACAATCAGAGGGAGGGGTTATAGTGTATTCCTCCGCGAAAGGGTGGAGTTAAAGGAGCATTGGGGGGAAAGTGTAATCTATTTTTCCAATTTAAGTCTAAAATACTGTTTTTAAACATTAAAAAAAAAAATTTTTAAATATGCATCGGAAAGAAGATACCCAAAAGAATGCATCATAGGAGCTACTTTTATTTTATTTATGATAGATTTTTTAATAAAAATGTTTAAATGGTGCAGTCGAAATTATGTCATATTTTAATAAATATTTAAAAAATACTATAATAAGTCCGAGAAAAAATTACTTCCATAAAAACCTGTGTTTATATTTCTTCTATCAATTGCAGTTGATTTCATAAAACAGAAACCTTAATATCTAACGGAAAAAGAGCTTAGCATTTTCTCCATAGGATAACATTACGCTTGAAAATTGTAGGTGGCGTGTATACGGCACCCTTAAGTGTTAAATTGGAATCGTAGACTACTTTTGCAGCCGCAATGAATCGAGAGAGAAGAATTATAAAATATCGTTCTTGAACTATGTCAAATCATTTATTTGATTAGTCCCAATATCTCCTCGTTCCGTTTTGCTTCGTCCCATTTGATATAAGCTTATAAAGTTGACTAGACCTCAAAGTCATAATTTTAAAATTCTCATTGACGTCCTAATTTTAATTTTTGAAACATTCGTCTTGAACATGCATGTTCAGGGGTAATTCAGATTCTTGCCTTCAATGCCTTATGCTTGTTTCTAGTAGCTACGGGTGTTGGAAGTTTAATAGTGGTAATATTGCTGTAAAAACGGCATGCAACAAAACCAAAGAATGTCACGTATACCACATGTTAGCTACATACCTGCCTTATCTCTCAGCTAAACGACTCGTCCTTCCTACTTCACATGCATGTGGAGTGACCGGAAGAACTGATCCTTGTATTAGCTTACGGTCTAATAGATGTTTCGTCAGGATGTTTTCAAAACAAGAAGTTGGATAAAAATTGAATGTAGAAAAGGTCGTACTATAAGAAAATGTCATCTTCGAGAGTCTTGCAGGGAATCTGCTTTTCCTTACAGAACTGTTGCAAGATGAGTAAAAGCCTTCAATGAAGGACGCCAAAATATGGCAGACATGCATCTGGCAGGTCGTTCTAGTGTCAGCGAAGCAGAAGTACATGCTTTTGATTTGCCCGATCGAAGGGGCTGGGTATTATTTTACCATTCACCATACTCCCCAGATCTAAGCCCTTGTGATCTTGACTTAATTCCTATGATGAAGGAACCACTTCGTGGCATTCTATTCAAAACTGTTTCAGAGATTCTTGCGGCAGTAGACCGGTCCATTCGAACTATCAATAGAACAAGCGCTACTATAGGTGTAATGTGACTTCCACATCGTTGAAACGGGTTGTACACAATGCTGGCAACTATATTGTAGGACTGTAAAACATGGTGACATGAACACTTTTGTATTCCATGTAAATAAATAGTTGCCTCAATTTAAGTTCCAACCCTCATACATTTCAGGGATAGGTCATTTTGTGTTAGTAACGACTTAACTTAACCCTAGTATCGTCACTTAATTGACAAAAAAACCGCTTCTCCATATATTTCAGATTAATAAGCTGCCATTTCCCTACTAAACATCACAAATCACAAGAGTTTAATGCTTTCGTCATTTTTTTTTAGCTGTATGAATTAAAACATGTTCAGTTTGGCAAGCTAGTGTCTCTTTCTGAGGCATATTCTTACTATATATTGATATTCTCACTATAAATTTCATTACACTTTTACAAAGAAATTTCTTTTATGAAACCAATGGCAGTATTGCTCATTTTTAGTGATATTAAATGTTTCTATCGTTGCGAATAGTAAAGAATAACGAGCAATCACGAACTTTTTGTCATTTCAATATGAACCTGAAATATCAAGGACTATTTATCCAAACACTTATTGCAAAATACTATTTATCAACCATTAATATTTGATATATCTCAAGTTCCTCAGGTATTCAATATTAAATTCATTCAATATTAAATTTAAATAGATTTAGAAGTATAAAATAGATAACTTTCTATGAATTGAATTATGAATGATGTGAAATTGTTCTAAAAAAATTTATTGCGATCGTATTTTTCTCCGGTTTTTTTTTACCCAACTTAATTTGATATTGAAGCAGTTGTTCAATATCAAGAAATTGAATTGATTTTCTCGTGATCAATTTATATCTGTCTGTAGCAGCTCTCAGAGTGAGAGGAATTGCATCGGATTTCTGTCAATTTTGTAAATACGGTTTCCTTTTAATCTACGAATTAAGGAGGATAAGTAACATTCACGAGATATTTCAAATGACGGTTTTGTAAGTCATTTTTTCCCCTCTATAGTCAAAATTTTTTTTTTTTTTTTTTTGATTTTATATGAGTTTTTCACTAATAAACTTAACCAGATATGTGGAATCGAATGAAACTAAAACCAACACTTCATGATCATTAGTAATGTTACCATTCTGAAGTAAATTTAGTAAAAAAATAAAAATGAATTCTATGAAGCTTTTTAAATCTATGTCCCCTGTCCGTGATCATGTATTAGCCTGCCATATTAATATTTATAAATATCATTTCGTCACGTCAATTACCTTTGATGCACTACATCTTATTAGAAAAGGTCGATTTATTTTAAATTCTGCTTGCGCAGAAAGCATTTAGATAGGTTTTTAAAGTGAAGTTTTTTACTGAATAAAACTGGTGAAATCATTATAATAGTTGAAGTTGGAGATACTACGAAATTTGTATTTGTAAAACTGAATGGTTAAATGATGATGGCGAATATTGAAGACATCTCGGAATCATAATTTTTCACATAAACACCAACTAGAGAAATCGATTCAATGGTTGTGGCTGAAAATTCTGTCACGATAGAGAACGCAAGTAGCGTTTTTGAAACTTCCTTCAATATTGGATGCTGATAGAGGACAAGCGACGATTGGTAACTGTTTCAGTTGACTACGAACTTTCCTCGTGGTAAATTTGACGAATTTGGACCATTGTATATATATATATTTAAAAAATCCCTAAAAATTCGAAAAATTTGCCCAATAATTAAATTGCTATCATTAATTAGAAATTTTTTTGTATCTTACAATTACATAAAGATCTGTCGTGTTTTTAAAAGTTATCGCAAAAAAAGCAAAAAAAAAAAAAAAAACACTAAAATATTTTTTTTGTTTAAAATCCTAAAAATCCTCTGAATTTCAAAATATATCTGTGCCAAATTTGGTACCTCCTAGTTCAATGATTTGTCTCATGAAGTACCAATTCACGGGCACACACACATTATCTTTTATATTTGTAGAGATTGCTACTGTACTTGTCCTATTTTGCAATTTATCGGACATTTTAGTTAAACCGAATATATATACACAATGTTTTAAATTAAGGAATCTGCATGTATATCTATTTATTTACTTTATAACGCTAAAATCGCATTTTGTCTCTATTAGCAAATCCCACCTTGAATTTTTTTTTTCAAAGTGGCCGAACTCAGACGGAACTGCTCCGCTTTCGTCTATTGATCGACGGCAAAGCTAAGCGTAAAAGGAAAAGTAACGGCGGGGCGGAGCCTTAATAATTTGCACGGAACACACTCAACACGCATATCTGTCCTCTCGTTGCTAAGAGTAACCACCCACAACACCTACTCGGGGTTCTCCCCGAAGAAATTACATCAGAAACATAAAGCAAACACGTTACTCATTGATTGCGACCCGAGCTCTTAATGTATATTTAAACGAAACACTTTTTATATCCATTTTAAATAGACTAGACTTACTTGAGGGGCAAAAAAACTGTAGGCTTTGCTTGAAAATTGATTTAAAAAATTACCTTTAACGCATTTTTACAACTATTATGTAGTAAAAGTCGCATTTTATTTTATTAAATTCTATAATTAATTTATTAATTGAATCAATTCTCTGTTTTTTCATATTGACACTTAAGTATGGAATGAGTGTTCCTATACGTTATTATCTTCATTTTCTATAATTAAATGTTCATTTGCATTATTTTTACTTTCTTGTACACATACATTCAAAAGTTTTGTAAAAGACAGGCAATCACAAAATTTTGATGAATCTTCACATTTTATACCCCTTATGAATTCGTGAAATTTTTTTAAAAAAATTATGTTTGTCTTTAGCACTTTGTCAATGAATACGTGAATCAATAATAAGCTGGAGGAATGAAATTTTATAATTGACCCCGAAATGAATTTAATTGAACTCGTTCACATTTTTGACAAAGTCTATGGTAAAAGAAATGCGCATGTAAACTCAATAACTCAAAAAAAAAAAAAAAAAAAAAATCCACGCAAAAGAAATTTATTTAATACTATAAATGAAGATGGGATAACCATCTGTATGCCTGTTTACTCCTGTGTGTGTGTGTGTTTACACATAAGAGGATACAGTTGGTTTAGTTTCAGTTAGAACAACATCCGTTTCTGAAGGAACATGAGGGCAATTTTAGAAGGAACTGTGTAATTTTGAATCTGATTAGCCTGAGACAAATATCTTTGATTTATTCTATAATTTCAAGCAATTACAAATTCAGTTGTGCCCAAGTTGAAATATTAAAAATTGGCACAATATTGATTTCAGAATTTGGCGAGTTAGTGCTGGTATCGTACTTAAGAATTCATACACATCAAGAATTATATTCTTTATAAAATTAGTGGTAGTGTTTTCCGAACTTTTTTACTTTCTCAATATAACGCATTTTAATGTTGAGACCATATCCTATAAAATCGCATATCTATTTTGAATTTCTTTCCATTGATGGACCAAGACCAGATTTTATAGATCTACCATTTTTCCAAACCTAGACTCCAAATTTCAATGTTTGTATGCAGGACTACTGCCCGATAAACCAACCAGAGTAGTTTATTTTATCACACAATAAAGGAAGTTTCGACGCTTTGAATCTCATCGAAATTTCGAGGTCACATTTTCTGATCATTTCAGCACTTTTTATTTTTAAGCTTTCCTATGCATGGAAAAAAAGAAGACCAAGGAAGTCGGAACGTCTGTGCTGATATTAAAAAACACATATCCCTACTCTACCTTCTTTCCAATCCAGTCTCATTAATAAATTTGCCATTTCAGCGATGCTTTATACAGTAATTTTCACTTTGCACCTACTTTAATAACCATCCACTCGTCAAATGTGTTGAATGGAATCCCTGCATCGGCCACCACGTGTGGTTATCTGGCAGGCAGTTTTAGCGTGCCGATTCTCCAGTAATTGCTTTAATAAGAGGAGCAGGTGAAAATCTTTTCTTCTCACCTGTTGTGCAACCCTGCTTACGGCTCAATTACTGTCTTATAGCTTGTGTAAATCAGTGATGTTGACGCTGTAATTTTCCGAGAACTAGATTTATAGTTTTAACCTTTAAAAAAAGTTACATTATTTGTTTTGATTTGGTGGTGGTGGTGTAATCCGCTCCGTGTTATCCGAAGGTTCAAAGCCAAAGGTCAAGTCGGGAGTACCGAAAATTCAATTTTATTCCCCTTTTCCTCTAGCACCCAATTCGATTTGTATTATGTTTTCCAACCAATGTATATGGCTCATTATCTAATGTTGGTTTTTAGCTATTACATACATTTTCTTAATTTAACTTGTTTCGTGTTCTTAAAAGCTGAATTTTGTAACCAATTTTTCACCCTTTTCCTATTGTGCAAGGATTTTGAAATGTTGCGTACTTGTATGTTCTTGGTGCCAATCAATCACATTATTTTAATATTTTCTTAATTTTCATTATATATATTTGTTGTTGTTGCTTGTGGCATTTGCCATAGACAAGCCTGCTAATGAAGGCGGCGATTTTAAGCCGAGTTTTGTCGTCTCTTTGTTTCAGTATCGTCATCTAGGACCAAGAGTACGTCTTAGCTGCTCATTACTACCCATTACAACCCTTTTAACGGGATGGGCTTTATACATTTCAGTCTCCCATCCAAAGATCGCAATTTCATTTTATAATTTAATCTAATTTACATGCAAGTGACAACACTTCGTTTTAAATTTCAAAAATTTATTTCATGTTTTTATCATACTAGTGAAATATACGAATTTTGAATATTTTCATGTATTTACACTGGAAAAATTCATTACAAAAGAAAATTGTAATTTAGAATTTCAAAAAAAAAAAAAAATCGATATTTTTTTTAACAACACACAATTTTTGTATAAATTATTTAAGATAAATAGGAAAAAAATATTGATTCGAATCAATTTGAATGTTTGTTTTCTCTTTATAAGTTACCAAAGTATGAGGCGTCGTCAATAAAGTTTTTGAAAATCTGTATTTGGTGGAAATTCTCTCAGTTGTTTCGTCTCAAAAAAATTTTAATCCTCCAAAAGGAGAGTTGAAATTGAAATTTTAAAGTAAATCCATGAAATTCCTATTCCGTGAGAAACATGACAGGTAGAAGAAATTCAATATGTAAAAATGACAGAATAAACAGATTTTATTCAACTTTAAAAGCTTTTGAATTGTGTTTTTGATAAAGTGTTTTATCACCCTTGTCATGAATTTGATGTTTTCATCTAATTTGTTTTTTGTAATAATATGGAAAAAAAACTTGTTTTTTTTCTAAGTTAAATGATTGATAGTTTTTAAAGGAAGAATTCTCGAATATATTATTTCGCATTGGATTATATGATATCGAAATGAATTTATATTTAGAATTGCATTTGTCGCCCAATATTAATTCTTCACTCCCTCTATTTAATTCAGATATTTGAATGTATAACATAATTATATTCCAATAATCACGGCTACTTGAATAAAAAATATTTATTACAGCCTCTGATCAACTGTATTTGTCATTCTTTTTCCCTTTCAATTTTTTCATTTATGAAATGTAAATAATGAGAAAATAATGTAATCGTTAGTAAATTCCGACCTCAAGATTTTGACGAATTTGCTTGTTTCAATTCTCCCCGGAAATTGAAAAGCACATTTTGGGAATCAAGCTTTACTCCGAACATAGCTCAAAACCGAATTGAGGTAAAACGAGGAAGTTTTTAAAGATTTAAGACCAAATTTATAGATTTCTGCCAAAAGTTTGGGCGCAATCTATTAAATAAATGTAAACGTAAGTCAAAATCGTAAGTGATTGTATAAATGAAATTGAGTATATAAATTTATCATTAAAATTGTAGGTGTATTTTAAATTGTAGACTTTATCTGTCAAATCAGTAACCAATTAGTGATTTGTATATTTCTTGCGTATGAATTCAAAAACGTAGTGACGTAGATCATTAAAGTTTTGTATGCCATCTTGTGGCCAAAATTGTAGACATGTCTCATATCTTCGGTGGAAAAAATATTTCAAAAAACATTTTCTTCAGTATATTATGAAGCACAAAACGCTCAGGACACTGTCACTGCGCACGAAAACAAAACGCTCTCGCTACATCTGGAAATCGGAATGAGTAATATGGACGATTACCTTCGAGGAGTTGCTGTCTCCTCTCCCACACTGTTCTATCTTTTGCTATATCACCAAGGAATCCAGTAGAAGTTAGAAAGAAAGAAATGAAGATACTATATTGTCTACGAAAACGCCGAGAGTTGAATACTCTTCTGAAGAAGCTGACTCCTTTCCTGAAAAAATAGCTAGCTAATATTAAATTTAAAAACCTTCTCTGAGCTTCTTTTAATGTATATATGCAAATATGTGAAAATTGTTGGAAGTTGTCATTACTGTTTGCTATATATAACAAAAGGAAGTTTGGTTTAAGTTTCGTTAACCCTAGGGCGAATTTTGGCTCGGATTGTATAGTTTTGAACCGTGGCCAAATGGCGAGTACGACACCTGAGTTGATAGATACCCCCGCTTTTCTAAACTTCCGCACTGTAATTGTGAGGGGACATTTGTTCGAGGTGGATTTAACGTGTACCAAAATGCCTGCTCGGTGGTTTATCGGTAGAATCCGGTTTCGAACTTACAACCCTCTGACTGCATACCACCCGGCTACCGTGGTCCAAAAAGAAAGTGCTGGGAAGCAGTGCTTGATTTCATTTATTAGTATTCACACTTGCATGTATAGATTCAAATATCTATGAGGCATTTAATTCTTATGTTCCATATGCGATATAAGAACTATTAATTATCGTTACATGTTTTAGCGCATTGGAAATAAATCAGTAATAAATTTTGATGTTTTTGAAAAGCGGTTGCCTAATTTTAGAGAAGAAGGAAAGGGTGAAAAAAATTAGGCATCTGATGTTTGATAACGAAGCTGTTTGTTTTACTTCTTTATAAAGGGTATCATATTGAGCTTTTATGATTTATTCAATGTGTGCAGACAATTATTTTGATGTTCTAAAGAACCGATGAGAGTTTCAAATTCGCAACAGATATACGTTGGAAGTTTGGAAAGTGCATCTCGATGCGGTTTTCTTGATATTTTAATTACAGTTTACATTAATTAAAAATTAAACGAGATTTTGGTATTTTTTCGCTATAATTTCTAATACTAATGTGAATAGAAATTGTTTTCTACATCATTTAAAAACATTAAAAAAAAATTTTTTTTGCATACTTTTTAGAAATAGATTTTATTGTATCGTTAAATCATTAATCATATGATTTTCTTTTATTGTTTAATACGAAAAAAAAAATTTATATTTATAATAGGCGTAGTTCAAAGAATAAATTAGTGAAGTTACCGTATCACAAATTAGAAAATAGATCATATCTGAATTGTTGTCTTAAATAACTATCATAATACCACTTCTGCAATCACATTTTTGTATACTATATCAGTTGCAGTTGTCATGTCTATATTTATCATTGTATTCTAATGTCTCAGGGCTTGATTTTATTAGGAAGTTTCATTTACATATTAAATAGCTCCAACTGAACTGCACCTAAAAAATGACAATGACAATGAGAAACGTCCATCAATATGGTTGGTTCTCACCGCCCTAGTGCGTATAGAAAAAAGTGAGGATTGGCTACCTCCCATCGTACTTCACAAGGGAGGAGTTGTAATGTGGCTGATGATCGCCCTTAAGGAAAACGGAACTCAGCCACAGTTGAACGGAATTTAATTTTGTGACAGAAAACAGAACTTTACCACAGTTCCCGCCAGTATTGCTGTCGCTGTGATCCGTGTATTCAGTTTTGTCCGTGTACCTACGGCCGTGTCAAATAGTAATTACACAATAAATAGAACCAGTGTAAATCAAACAAAATAACAAGGCTGTAGTATCTATTACAATTTGAAACTGAATTTAACATTTTTAAGATAATCATCATGAATGTCAAAGTTTTTCACGACAGATTTATTTGAAATTAAATACAATCAGTATTTCCAATAAGGATTTTATATTTACCTATGGAATAAGAATAAAGTTACAATATTGGGAAAGTTAGATGTTTATAAGTTATGTTTTTTTAGTACTAAAATGTCATTGGACTTGATTTCATTTTTATTGTTTATCTATTCAATGAGGAGAACATGTGAAGACTTTCATAATGATATAGCTTGTATCATCTCTTTTGCAGTTTCATGATAAAACACATTTTTTTTGAAGAAATCATGAACATCAAAAAGTATAAGAAATTTAATTGAAAGTAAATATTATGTTTTGTCGACGACCCAGATGACCGACAAAAGCGGCTAGTTCTAAAGAGATTATGAATAGTAAACATTAAAAAAATCCTAAATCCTACTATTTATCTTATCTTTAATTATCTCTTATTCGAATATCTTATATTAGATGAATAGTTTGCGGTCTAAAACAACATTGAAAAGCGTTTGCGATAAAAGATAACTAGCAGGATTTCCTATAATCATCCGTCTTTACCCTTTTGCTCACATGCTGTTAAAGTTGTTAGGCAAGATTAATGGAAAAACTTCGCATTGATCTCTGAAGATAGATATGGTATCTGTCTTATCACTTACATGCTCTTTGAAGTAGCAGCTCTATCAGATTTTCCATACTTGTCTATACAGAGATCTATGAATAAAACAACGAACATTATTCATGCACCAGCTTTAACTAGAAACTGTCTCGT
This sequence comes from Argiope trifasciata, assembly GCA_026543055.1. Classification (NCBI taxonomy): domain Eukaryota; kingdom Metazoa; phylum Arthropoda; class Arachnida; order Araneae; family Araneidae; genus Argiope; species Argiope trifasciata. The sequence goes on from JAPMOQ010055686.1 coordinate 5,473,031, forward strand.
TCAAATCCACCTGTCATTAATAGAAAGTTCCACGTAAGGCAAGGATTTTAAATTGCTTATTCGTCGGTGTGCGTTTATGTTGAGCAAACACCGGCGAATACATCTTTTTTTCCCTCCTTTTCTTTCTCCCTTTCTCCACCCCGGCCTTTCTATTCTGCTCACAGCTGCTAGACCTCTCCTGAACATGAAATTATGGAATCCAATCTCCCGCCTTCTTTTACCTGAGCCTGGCCTCGGGGTTAAAAAGATGCTTAGAAGGAAATAACAGACGAGAGAGAGGGAGATGGCTGAGATTCGGTCAATGCTTTTGGATAGAAGAAAAATCTTTTCTTTTTCATTCCCGAAGGTCTCGGTCAAACCACGCCCACCCTCGTTAATCATCGACAATGAGTGATGACGGGCAGGTGACGTCACAACAGGTGGTCACGCTATGCGGATTGCAAACGCCATTTTCCGGCTAAACTGCACTTATTTATTGTTTTGTTTATTTTCTTTATTCTTTTATTTTTTTAAATGATATTTATACTCTCTTGTTTGCAGTAAGGCATTTTTTTTGTTGTTGTTCAGGTTTTGTCTACCCCCCTCCCCCCCTTTTTTTTACCCTTCGCTGGGATCAACTGAGGATATAATGCATTAAAAAGCTTTAAAAATTGATATAGTGGATGATATAGCTCACGATAAAGCGCCGGATTCCTTTAAAGATTGGGATAATCATGACTTGTGAACAATAGCGACTGTAATTTGTTCAAAGTAATGGGAGTTCGGTTTAGATATTTCTGTTGTTCACATGCTTATGGAATGTCTTCAGACGACGAGAATTTACTGAAATAAATTTGTAGTAATCTTCAAGTTGTAAATATAATAATAAAATTTATGGTTTATTTTAGGTAACCAAATTATGCGATGAGTAATAACGATTGCGACCCACTTTTTGTCATGACGATGTGTTATTGAGCATCTTGTACCTGAATTACCTGAAAATTCATATGTCATTAACATCTACATCCACAGCGAAAGTTTGTCCGATTCGCAACCGTTGTTTCCCGTCTCAGCCTTTTGCAGCGATGGAAAAAAAATCGCCATTAGTAATTTTCATTTCTTAGAAAAATTAATGAAATTATCAGTTGTGGCAAATAAAATAAAAATCAAATATTTAAACAAACAAAACAAAAAGAGAAGGCTCTTTTACAATTGGAAATATGTTTAATGTGGTAGCATGCTGATAAAAAAAATCGAGTATGCATTTTAACCCTTTGTAATCGGATGAATCCTCTCCGATACCATTCAAGACGGTACATCATTTTTACGCTTTATTTATTTATTTTTCAGTTTTGATCATTAAAACTGAAAACAGAAGGGTGAAAAAAGACGAAGACTGTTTTTTCTGTAAAATTCAACTCAAAACAATTATATATTAATATTTTTGGAGCAAAAAACAAGCCCTTGCATTAAATGCATACTTATGCCTCTTAACTACTTTTCAGAGTGCAAAGGTTTAAAATTGTCAGATTAAACTTTCAATATTTATTTTCCTCGCTCTATTGATGAGAATGTAGAATATATTTTAGAATTTTTGGTTTTAAGTTCAAGAGGTGTTAATTCTATTTTCTTTTTTTTATGTTAATGAGAATTAAGTATGTATTTTGGAATAGATGGGTTAAAGTTACTATAGTTTAGAATTTTCTTTGTTTTCCAGGAATGGACGTACCGCTAAATGTGCTGTAGTAAAAAACCAGTAGCGAAAATGATGCAATATTATCATTTTATGGGTCTCTTGGATCCAAATTAGTATGGGGTATAATTGAATTTGTGCTTTAACTGAACTTTAAGCTAACTTTCTTTTTTGGGAAACTGATTTAAGTTTTTATAATTTTGAATCTTGACTGATTTAAACTAAAATTTGAAACTTATTTACATTGTAGTTAAATTCACATATTTAAATTCATTTATCTAACTCACTATAATTTTTAATTTTCATTATCATATCCACTTGCACAATACAGTCATCGGATGTAGCTCAAAATTTCTTAGATCTACAATTTATGTATATATACTTATAATAAAGCTCAATGTGTGTGTGTGTGTATGTGTTGGCGCTCTAGAAGCCAGACCGTTGGACCTACAGCTACCATATTTGGTACATGTATATCTTGGAGGCCGGGAATGTGCACCTAGGAGCCCTTTTTTCGAATTTTTTATTAGAATTTGAATTAATTAATAAGTAAGCGAAATTTCGATGTTTTTCGGCTATAACTTCTGAAAATATTATGGCACAAACATTATTTTTAGAGCAAGTTAAAGATAACAGAATTAGCTTTCTAATGGTACCAGTATTTTATCAGATAACTAAAATCTCTATTTTTAGCGAATTTTTAAAGAAATATTCTAACCATATTTTTGAACTCTATATTTCGGACAAAACAATAAAATTTTATATGCACGCCAAGCGGAAAAATTTTGGTTTTATCAGCGTGTTGCCATCATATTTCGGAAGTGCAAATTAAAAAATCAACTATTATTGCAAATTAAATCGAAAGAAATTTAGCTGTCAGCAGATGACTGGATAAAATAAAATAAATATAAAATGTGACATTTTCTAAAAAAATAAAAGCAAAGCAAATGATTCTATGATCGTTTGCAGTATCTATATCATTAATTCAATAAATCTTCCTTATTTATTTTTATAATATATTTACGTTATATTATTATGCAGGAATTTATACAGGATATACATTCAAATTCATGCCCAATGGCCAATTTGTAAAATATTAGTAATAGGCATAATATTGTTTCAATATTGTTAAGGTGGTCTAAATAAAGCAAATAATTGCATTTTATGTTGCTTGAGTCAAACAGTGCATTGATGAATAATGAGTTTTAGATTTTTTTGTACTTTGCTCTGTGAGCCATATTTTATGAAATATTTTTATTAATATTTTTAATAAAAGTTGTTACATCAATCAGTCTTCTAAATCAATCATTAGAACTGACTGATATATAAAAATAAAAGAATATTATTATGAAAACATGTTCTTTTAAATCTTTCCGACTAACATCTTAAAGAAGGTATCAGTTTCAGGCCAATCAATGCCCGGAATTACACCATGGCTCATAATCAAATGAATGTGGGTTAGCGTATATGAATGAATGTGTGTGTGTGTTAGGGCAATACACAACAGACCATATGATATAGAGCTACCGCACTTGGTATGCACATATTTACTTTGGAGTTTGAAAAAATATCTAGACCGAGTTTTTTTTTTTTAAGTAAATTAAAAATCAAGCTAACATTTGAAATTTTTCAGCTATAATTTCCGAAAATATTACAGCATAAAACTTTTTTTAAAATCCTTTTTTTTTTCACTGGTAACAATGTTTTAACCTATAAATTAAGATTATATTTTTAATGAATTAAAAAAAACTGCAACTATATTTTCGAATAATTAATTTCTCAAAAAATGAAAGTAGAATTTATCCTGAAAGAGCACGTTAAGAGTGTACCAGTGCTTTGCCGTCACTTAGACGAAAACTCAAACGGAATGATTAAATTAACTCTTATTGCAAATTAAACCGAGGAAAGTGTGATGCTCAACACGTGGTGAAATGGTAGCTTTTCCTCTGGTAGAGTTTGTCAAATATTTGATATGAATCTGCTGTTTAAATTTGAAATGTCAAATTTTATTCATGTAGTGCACTTTGATTCTGAATTGATCATATTCTTTGAAAAAGAGGATAATGTTTTTTGAATTCTCAAATTTCGAGAGATCTAAAACTCAGAAATTCTACAATATTTAGAATAATTCAATAGAATGTTATAACAATTATAGTGTTACATCTTTTTTTTCTCATAGAAGAAAATTAAGAATCATTTTAACATCGAAATCTCGAGTTTCTAATGAAATATTTAAATCTGAGTGGTTTATTAATTTATTTTTGACATTGAATTTTCCAAAAGAACGTATTAAAATTTCCCTGACACTAAATATATCATAATAGTATTTGAAAGATCAGAAGCAATCTAAAAAAAAGTTTTTATGTATTGCCGCGAGTCATTGGCGGACGATAGCTACAGAAGAGCCAACACGTATGGGATTTTTTTTTTTTTTTTTTTTTTTTTTTTACGGATAATATGCGAAAGATAGTCTAATATGTATTTTAGACGCTTTTTTTTCATTTATTGAGAATAAATTTGGCCCAGAATTATAATATCCATATCAAATTTCATGTAATTAAATCATTGCTTTTTTGAATTATCGAATTTGCATGTATGAGAAAGTACTAACCGACTGAAAGTCACTGCTTTACAAATTTGGTTCAAAATTTGTTCACTGCTCCACGAATTTGGTTTCAAATTTAATCTACTCTTCAGATGTTAAAATTTGAAACCAAATTTTATTTACCTAAATTGCTACATTTCTGAGTTATCGCACTTGTTCGCACTCTAAAGAATAGACATATAGACATTCAATTTCTTGGGGAATTCGGTTCTAAATTTGTGAACTAACGATACTTTAAATGTTAAATATGTTAACCATATTTTATCTTCTTAGCAATTTTCGTTTTGTGGTATCGAGTTAAACTTTTATTTAGACAGCCAGACAGGTTGATTTCCCTGAATAAATTTCGTTCAAATTTTGATACGGATCTATACATTATATCTTTACACCGAATATCATTCTTTTTCTACAAAGAGTATTTTAGTTATAGTATTCAAAAACAGAAAGCATATTCTAAAAATATGTTTTTCAGATTTAGAAAAGTCTTACGCAACGATTCGTCTAAATCGAATTTTCATATTTCTAATTCGATTTATTATTATTTTTTATTTATTTATTTATTTTGTGATCTCAACATTTCTTTTTTGTATGCGCCATATTTGAGGAAGTAAAAGTTGATATTCTACGTATTGGTGTAAATTATAAAACCATTAGTTTTTGTAATTTATCAGTAATAGCATAATCACCTGCATACAAAATCTAAACGTGATATAATAAGGATAAACAAAAACAAAGGTAAATTCTGTCTTCCCGTTCTCTTGTCTTGTTATTCCAGCCTTAACTAATCTAAATAAATAAAACTATATTGTCTTCACGATGACTATCTCGACTATCGCCGGAAGCAACAATAGATTCCTATTCCTTGGACGACAATACTTGTCAATGAATTTCATTTGCTATTAAGATAAACCGGTTCATTGCATTAAAAAATCGTTTCCACTGAGAAAATAAATATACAGTGCAAAATAATTTAAACGAGTAATGGAATTCGTAATATATTAAGTTAATTTTAATGGGTAGTAATTTTCGTTGTTTGGGAGAAACTGTGGAAGATCAAATGGTTAAGGCCATCTGAAACGAATGATTATAGTTATTTTATTCATCCTATTATCCGTTTCGTTTCTAGCAGTATTATATGTTTGCCGTGTTATATAATGAAGTGTAAACAAAAATTAATGCATTAAATTAGTCTTGTGATCTTATATTTCTCGAATTGTCTCATTATTTTGAACGAAATTTAGTTTTTATCTTCAAAAATAAATTTTATGAACAGCTATTCTAAAAAAAGAGAGTGATAACTTTGCTTTGTTGAAATGCTTTATAATGCAAAAAAAAGGCTGTTTAACTCTCTTCTGGTGCTATTATTAGACCTTTGCCTAAACTGTAAAATTGAGATTACTGCCTTTATACAAATAAAAAAAATCTCGTTATTATATGTACGTGATTGTACCGCTATCTAAAATGATTTTATGTAACTTTTATTCTTAATATACGTGTTTTGTAGAATGTGGCACGAAAGAAAATTTAATGCTTCATAATTTATGAAAAAGGAATCATATGTATGGTTATGAAATTCTTCGAGTTGGCCTTTTTTTTTAACCTTTACGTCATCCGTAACCAGCTGCAAGCGTTCTTCTACATTTTAAACCTTTTAAACGGCTTTGTAAATTCTTACTTGAGTTTTTATTTTTGTTTGTTCTAATACAGCGAAAAACAGATGAGCATTGGGGAGAAATTTTCGCCGATCAGAGAGGACGGCTAACGGGTTAATATCCTTTTCTTGATTTTAATAATAGAATTTTACTATCGATATTTCACTCATCTACTATTGCACTAGTTTTGAAATTTTATATACTTATCGATTCTCGAAGACAATCCATTTTAACAATTTCACTCCTTAATTATCAGTTAATTGATTAATTTAATCAAATTTTGGTTCTGTATTCAAGGCACCACTTGGTAATGAATTTTAAATTGATTAATAACAATATAACTTTTAAAATATGTATTTTTAACATGCTAATGAAGCTGTATTTTTATCACTGTTTTTCTAATGATTTTTTCTATTTATCGCAGGCTTATTGTATATATTGACATTAACACTTGGGCAAGACAGCTATTACTTTCAACCTCACCCGCAAGACAAAGATGTCAGAAAAGGCCAGAGTGTGACTTTGGAATGTGGAGTCTCTAACAACAAGCACGTCATATTTTACTGGACATTAAACGGAGATCCTGTTTCTAACACCTCTCGTAGATATCAGGACGGCAGCAACCTACACATCACGAGAGTGGATCCCTCTAAGGATATCGGAGAGTTCAAATGTATAGCGACGAATGTGACAACTGGGATATCTCTGGCTAGCCAAGGAGCTCAGCTCAATATTTTATGTAAGTTTCTGTTCTTGTTCTTTTAGAGCAAATAATTGATCTGATCGCATATTTTTTTGGAAACGCGGTACAGGAGAAAGTTGTCGTTTATATTTTATTTAATTCAATGCGGATAGGCTCTTGTAATAGTTTTTTCTACTGGAATTGTGCGATTTTTTCATATGCTTGGACTATCAATGGGATTCGTTCTACAGTTTTAAAACCTCCGAGTATACCCGGGTTTTGAAAGAAAAAGTAAGATGATTGCAATGTATATCTATATGTGTATTTATAAAAATTTTAGAACTAAGTTATTACAAGCATATTTCTCATTATTTGGGAGTGAACATAAATGCTGGTTTATTATAAACAATAAATTTTTTTCTACATCTGGGTGAGATATTTACATGGACTTTGAGCCGTAACAAGAACAAAATGCAAAGAGAGACCTAGTTGCTAGGAATGAAGTTTTTAAGACACTAAAAAAAAAGTTCTCATTTGTCAGTTAACAATTTCTTCCAAGAATGTCCGCAGAATTTATTATTAAAGTCATTCATTGTATTTTTAAAAAAAATTCTGAATACTTAAAAAAAAAATCATTGTATTGTATTCTGATAAAATATCGTTAAATCACTATCTATAAAAAAGATATCGAAAGTTTTTTCATAAAGATATATTTCAACATATTTTTGAAAACTTGAAGCTATATTAAAAGCATGCTTTCAAATAATTAAGTAGAAATTGCTTTGAATGTTTGCAAGTATGATTTTTTCAGTACCACTATGTCTGAACATGACAATGCTATTTTTTCATATGCTATTAGCATTGGAACTAAGGCTCAAATCGCAAATGCTTTTTTCAGTTGAGAGAGGAACAAGATTGTCCAGTTTCAAAAAAATTAAATTATGGAACCACACAGGGTTCATCCACGTTTCCGTTTTGCATTTTGATACCAAATGATGGAAACTTTTGGTGATCATAGTTTCTTTTATTGTTTCTAAAATAATTCTGTATTATTCCATGAAGCTTTAACTCCGTGATAATGCTACTGGAATTGTTAAAATGTTTTATTTGCTAAAATTTTAGTGATGTCATTTATTTAATTTCTTCAACTTTGTATGTACTGTTCGTTCACATTTAAACTATGATTCTTAATTTAAAAAAAACTAAACAAAGTTCTAATTCAATTATTATTTCTAAGGGGGTTTACTACTATTTGTCTTATTTTTCTGAAACTACTGTCTTCCAGCTGTTTCTAATCATCCAAGTGTGCTTTTGACTGCTAGACACTTAGAGATTATGATATTTACTTTGAAGTGTCTTCTTTCTGAGATGTGCTCACCGCCACTTATGAGTCTAGGTGTGGTAGATAAAATGTAATTGTTGCTCAGGGAAATAGAAATGTTTGAAAAAAAAATCATTGTTTGAGAAAGGTTGCTTGAATGTAAGTTTCAGTTCAGGTACATGTTAGGAGATAAATTATTTTTTGCTTAGTCTCGAAAAATGTGCCGATTAAGCATGCAGTTATTTAAAAGAGATCCTGGTCTTTAGTTAGGACAAGGAATTTTTGTATTTATTAATGTTTTATTACCTGTAAATATATTTAAAATTATCACAAAAAAGGTTAGATATCATAGTTTTTAAAAAAAATCTTGTAAAGCATTGGATGTGCCATTAATTTTGTTTTTCCTTTATTAAGAAACAATTCCTGTTTACTAAATAGCAGCATATTGCTAAGAAGCGCATTCTCACTCATTATTAAAATAAACTTCCCATACGAAAGAGCCAGAGAGCATAAATTCGAAACCAGATTTTTAAAGAATGCCAAGAAATTTTGATTCACATTCAAGCCGAATGCCTGGTGTCAAACTTCTAATAGTGTAACATGAATTGATTCGATTGGGTTTAGTGGCTTATTTGACTAGACTTCACCAAAATGTAGCATGAAAAGTACAAGAGATATTGTCGGCTCAATGTCTTCCTTATCACCTGATTAAGTTTCAAAATTATGAAATCTGTCTTAAAACTAGTCCTTATTTTATTTAAAAAGGATCACCGTTTTGACAGATCTCGTTTCAGATCGCGCCAAGTCTGGAAAAATTCACATTTTGAATGATGCTTGTCTGTAAACATTGTCACTCAAAGAAGATGTAAATTAATAAAATTTGATATAAGATCTCTACACTATACTAAATTTGTAGAATTCTATCAATTCTGAATGAAATCGATACAGTGGAAATTTGTCTTTCCTGTTATCCGAATATAAGTTAACATAATAACTAGAAAACGAAGATAGCCAAATGTATTAAGATGGTACGCAAATATATCGTTTCACAAGCACATAAACGCGATTAGTCAAAAAATGCAATGGCCTAATCGAAGGGAATCTGGTATTGTGGTGGAATGTAGGAGCGCCATTGTAATGGAATATAGATTATGCTCCTTGCAGGAAGCAACAAGGTGTATGTTTTCGAGAACATTTCTTTAATAATCACATTCACATTCTAAACAAACACAAAGACAAGACATTCACGCGCGCAACTTAACAGAACGACATATCTTTTATAATTGCCACAGCAGTGCATCATGGGATGCGTATCTAAGCAGGTATCGCCATCTGTTATCCAAATGAGATCAGAGTATCTGCTACATCATGACTGCAGTTGTAACTCTCTGTCATTTTTTGGTTTTATTTGGTTAAAAAAAAAACTTCCAAATACACCATTGATTGTCTGGTACTTTTGTATTACCTACATTACAGTTAATTAATCGACAAAATCGGATTTCAATAGAATGTTTCATAAGTTATTCGTCAACGGAATTCGTTTGAGTAGGCGCATTATTAGAGAATTTATAAGACAGTTTCATTGGGACAACTTCCGCTAGTTCTTTTTCCCACTTCGCGGCGCAGAAATGAAAATTCATCCATTTCATTTTCATCTTCCTCTGGAGATAAATAGTCGCAGAGTGAAATGAACAAATGAGATATTATCCCGAGAACTTGCTGAATGAATGATAGTTAGTGGAATTATATATGATGAGTGATACATAAGAAAGATGGAAGTGTCATGCTGATGAAAAAAAAAAGTTAAGTGATGACTTGTTATATGACCAACGAACTCGGTATCTTCTTAGTGCTAATTTGGATTTTTGCCAGTCCAAATTCCGATGACAGCTTCCTTCACTCATAAATCCCGCATACTTTACAAGATCTCTTTCATCCTGGGCGCATTTTTAGCTGTAAAGTAGTTTTCCTACAAATGAAGAAGTCGCTGTGTTCAAAGGAGAGTGAAAACCGGCCATTTTTGTTTGTTTGTTTCTGTGAACTTTTCATCTTCTTTGTAGTACTACCCGAAAGGTTGTTATTTTTCTGGAGATGGATTGCCTGTTGATGTGCTGATAAACATAAACACATACCGCTTTGTCGCTTTTTTAAAAATTCAGGCTTATTTAGTCCTAGAACATGTGGTCGTTGTTAAAAGGAAATCCATTGCACAATAACCTTAAAAGAATGCCATATAAATACAGTAATTTTTACTTTGATATTTAGTTATAGACGTGAAAACGTTTTGTCAAAAATATTCATTTAATATTCAAGTTGAAAAATTTATCTACGGTCTAAAATAAATGTTTGTAATCACCATAAGATATGCTCATGGAATTAGAAGCATCAACTATAAATATTATGCATCATCTCTTAAATTTTCTATTAAGCATTTTTATCATTTATGAAATAAAGCAGATGATTCTTTTTGATTTGTTTTCCTCTTTTTAAGTAACTTTTTCCCCCTTGAAATAAAGTCGATTTCATTGTCAATATTTTGAAACCAAATCATTATCAAGTCTAATTGGAAGCCAGACAATAACTATTTTAATCTGCTGATTTAATTAATGATCAAAAATAATGTTGAGAATTTCTTTTGATTCTTCATCATTATGAGTGACTTTTTCTCTCGCTTGAAATAAAGTCGAATTCCTAGTTAGTATTTAGAAACCAAAGTATTGTCAATCAGAATCAGGGAATAACCTCAACTGTTTTAAGCTGCTGATTTTTAATCAATGATTGAAGTGAAGAGAATTCATTTTAATTTTTTTTTCATCATTTGGAGTAACATTTCTTCCCGTTTGAAAGAAAGCCGAATTCATTGTTAATATTTTGGAACCAGAGTATTGTCAAACAGAATTTAAGCCAGGTAATAATTTCAACTAGATTTGACCAATGATTGAAACAAAGAGAATTCCTTTTAATTCTTTATCGTTTTGAGTAACTCCCCCCCCCCCTCCGAAATGTAAAGCCGAATTCATTGTCAATATCTTAAACCGAAATATTTCAAACCGAATTTGAGCCAGGCAATTACTTCAACCAGTTTAAACTGCTGATTTGACAAATGACCGCAACTTCAAGAAATATATACTTAAGAGACACAGATATATTTATAATTTTTAAAGTGAGGATATTTATGTTAAATTTCAGAAAATTACGGTTTCAATAACGTTCAAAATAACACATCTGAATACAAAATGACTTTATCAGTGCCACTTTTTACATGTCTTTACAAGTTTAAAGGTTATTATTTTTTAAATATTATTTTGAAAGCAGTCAAAAATGATTCTTTTTTCTGCTAATATTCCTTCTTTTCACTGCATATGCTACAAATAACTTAATCAAGTATTTCAGTTACAAATGAGCATATACAATGTCTTAAGCGTTCGTATGTTGCATATCCGGAAAGAAGTAAAAACTTAATATTTTATAGATATGAAAATTTAAATAATGTTGAATGAATGGACGGGAAATATTTGTCCCTCTTATATATTTCCGTATATAAATTCCTATTGTTTTTAAAAATATATTGATTCAAAGCGGGGAACAGCAGCAAAGCGTTGAAACCAAAAGAAAGTTTATGAGCAGCAAACACAAACTTGTGCTTTTCTTTACTACTTTTCTAAGTGTTGTATGAAAGGAAAGGGAAAACTATGAAGGCAATAAAATATCCCTCTATCTTGCATTGCCTCTTTAAACGGAAACAAATGCAAAAATATATCCATTACTGCGGTTCATCTATAATAAAAAAGAACAGCTCTTTCCTACCCCCGTATTATAATATTTTAATATTCTCCAGAGTTTTAGTGTCTCTCTGGCCCATGATCCTGTCACGAGCCAGTGCTTTTCAATCGATAAGTCTGTGCTTTTATCTTAAGTATGTATTTTATCAGGTGGTTTTATGTGTATTTCGCGTGCTCTGAGAAACCTTCCCCCCTGCACTCTTAATATAATATTCGTGCTTTTACAATGAAGCCACTTGAGCGGCATCGGTGATTATGGAGTTTCCAAAACCTTCCATTGTAGTACGATAAAGCGCTTTACGAATTTCCTTTTAATTTATTAGCAATTTGTAGCATATTAATGCCTTCGGCAAAGAGTTGATTTTTCTAATGTTATTGAAACAAGGATTATGTTACTCACTAATAATTCCTTCTAATGGAAAATCGATATGCATTTCCATACATTTATTTTCATATTTTTAATGGCAAGGAATTATTCTTTTGTTTTATAATTTGCGTTGAGGAAATAGAAGAGAATTAAAAAAAAACACATTCATGTTATTAAATCACTGTTTTTTTTTCTCCTCTCTTTCAGATTTTAATTTAAGTATCTTACTCGGTTCATTTTATGTAACAACTCATTATTGATTGAAGTGTTATTTGGCTTTTATTTTTCCCTTCTTTTTTTCATAATTATTGAGCATCGATAATGGTTTTTCAGAAAGAGTAACATTTCCTTTTGTTCCTTTTTTTATCTCCTTTCTGTTTTGTGAAACACATTCTTTTTTAAAAGAATTTGAATAGCTTAAATCAATTAGAATGGAACATAATGAGTTCATGGAATGTTATGTTTTTAACCCCTTGATTGTTTTACTTTCTTATTATTCATTTAAATGTCAATTCCCGTTTTGGATAAGTCTCTATTGTTTCAATTCAAAATCCATAGATTTCTTGAGATTTTTGAGAATTATCCATAATTTTTATACCTTGTATTATAGCATCTTTGGACTATTTGAAGAAATCTCATCATTTCCCCCCTATTGCTCTTAAAAATGAGTTTTCTTCAATATTTTGGAGCGGTGGATATAATCGGTGAAACCATTTTCAACAATATATGTATATTTTTGCATATTTCATTTTTTAAATTTATATATTTTTAATCTTACCTAAATGTGATAAAGAGAAAGAAAAGTACTACTCTAATTTAATTTTCATTTGTATCATTTTTCGAGTAAACACACCTACGTTTTATGATGGTTTCAAGACGAAAAATGGCGACTTCAACTTAATAATTCAAATTCGCACTGTGCAATTACAGTGAACTAACTACCTTGCGCTAAGACCAGCAGGGAAACAAAAATTCAATAAATTACTTCCCCGTTCTTTTACAGAAATGGAGCAAGTCATTTTGTGATACGCCCTGCAGGATGGAGTTTTGTCTCTCAGAGTTTCTCCAGAGATCTTCTGATGGTTATCTGAGTTGTGAACGTGCCTTTTCTACAACTTCGTCAAACCGCACCTTTCTCGAAGAATGTGGCACTTCTCGATAGATAGTCTGTCGCCTGTAATTCTTTTTTTCCGCTGAGAGAGAGCTTCATTCATTATTTTGAGCTGTGCTGCCTTTTTCACTACCCCTCATCTCGTCATGTCACTCTGCAGCCTTTGGAGGCAGGCGTGAAGAGGTAGATAAAAAGCTCATTCAACATCCCTGCTGAACCCTCATCGTTGGGTGGTGGGAGGGGGACGTGCCTCCCATCACCAAATAAGCTATGGGTCACGTTTTAACTCTGTCAAGGGTTCTTGCACCCCAACGGTTTCCCCCTTCCCTTCACAATTTATAGGAACCTCCTCCATCGAATTCCTCAATCCCCAACCCTCTACTGCCGCGCTTTTAGTGTTCCTTTCCCCATAACGGACTATTTATATACGTATCGTTTTTATTGGCCTAGTAAATCCCCTAGTAGATGCGTGTCCTTCACTGAAGTTATGGCCGATATGGGACGTTGAGCAGATGGCTTTTCCTGGCAAGAGTTTTGAAAGAACTGACATACAGGAAGTGCTGAATCATCGACAAGATTGATAGTCCCTTGTCTTCCTTTGTTTTTTTTTTTGTTGTTGTTTGAGTTCTGTTAAACAATCCATTCTTTCAAGGTATCAACCTTCCTTTAGATGTACTATAGTATTGCTAGATTTACTTCTTTTTATGTATAATTCTTTTGAAAGTCGGAACTTTTTAAAATTTTGAAGCCAATTATTATTTTTGAACAAATATCATGTCCCTATTGTCATCACTCTTTCTATTATTCTTCAAAATAAATAAGAATGGTGATCCAATTGAACAGATAAACTTTTGAATTCTGAATCTATTAATGTGTGATTAATGAATTTTAATTATTCCTCTAGTAAACTAATTAATTAGTTTGTCTTGGTTCATGCCAGTTTTGTGCAGTTATGAATTTTTAGTATTCTATTATACAAAATTGAATCATACTAGAACTAAATAGATTTTAGAGGAATTTTGTACCATTGTTCATGGAGATAGGAAAGTTGCCGGTGGAGAATATTAATTTCGGATTGAGAGTCCTAAAATTGATTAAAACTGCTCACTTACATTGCGATCGGAATGAACATCGGATTGTACGAACAAATATAGATGTTCCATTTCATTCTGTTTTTAGCAAACCACGATTAGACAAATTCTATTGTATGAATATTAGCATTATTATCCTAGAAAGTTTTTGCAGGAAATGATATTTGAAATAATAGGATGTATCTGACCTGCTAAAACTTCTTTATACTTCTCCCTAGCGATCGTTCCTTTCAGGGTTATGATTGAACTAGAAGAAAATCAGAATACGGCTGCCCATGTTTTGACAGATCCATGTCTGACAGTTGAAAGTCGACAATCACGATTATATGTTTGTGCAGGTTGTCGTCGAAACATGTAACCGTTATATTCTAAGTGAAAAGTTTGGAAATTGGTTCGTCTGATCATATAACTGTCTTCCACTTATTCATTAACCAGATGTTTTTGGTTATATCACCACTGTAGACGACGTTTACTTTAATATTTGTGGCAAAGGGATTGAGTATTGCTGTTCTGCTATAAATGTTCTGTTTATGAAGATGCCTTCTAACTGTAATTATTGGCACTGGAGAATCCAAATGTTGATTGAGCTCTACAGCAAATTTTAAAGTTGTTCCCTTTTTAGCCATTACAAATCGTTTCCATACTTGTCGGTATCTTTCTGTCTACTATGTTTCTTGATGACGTGATGTTTGTACGCTATTATGACCAGACACTGGATCGCCATAAAGGCCTAAAAGCTGGTATACGCTTTTGATAAAAATCCAAGACATACGCAACAGCGTTAATAAAGCTACCTCATATTACGATATCTGCTTTTTATATTATATAATCTGATAGCTAGGATTGTATTCTAATACTTACGAAGTACATTCTTAAATGTCACTTTTATTCACAGATGTTTCCATTATTTTAATAACCACCTGTGTATTCACTTTATAAATGAAAGTTTTTAGTTTGCTCCATCTTTTACTAGAAATTTTTTTTAGTTATGCTTTTAATTATTAAATATTTTGTGTTTTTTCTCTTCCATGTGTTAATATTTAAAGAAAATAAAAATATCTCTTACTAAAATTTTTTGAGGGTTAGAATGATTACTATTATTCTACTATTATTCTTTTAATACTTAAAATACATTTAATATATGTATAAATATGCTCTGTGTTGTCGATATTTTCTCCGGAAATTAAAGCTGGCTTCTTTTATTGAAAATATGAATAAATTGGTGATATTTTTTATAGGCAATCTAAATGTTTTTTAAAAAAAAGTGTTTAACTTATTGATTCGAAAAGAGTGTTATACATTTCCCTTTTTAAATTCTAGTTTTAAATTATTTATTTTTTCTGTGAATGGGCGATAGGAAAAAAGGGGGTTTGAATAGATGGAATGATGTGAGTACCATCAAAGATACAAAAACAAAACTTATTCATTTCTTGAATTTGTTCATATATTTTTTCTAACAAACAAGAATAATTTAGGATATTATCTTGGTTAAATCATTACAGTCAAATAAATAGCGTTGTATAGTTGAAAATGGCTAATACAGCATCCTTTATTCCTTAGTTAAAGCTTCATTTGTTTAATTTTTTTTAATCTGTATTCCTAAACTTGTCGTGCCATGAACATTTTTTTCAGACGAAAACGAGGTAGAGAAAATATTTTTATTCTATAGCGTGTGGTGGAAAAAAGAAGAGGAAAAAAAATGTAACCCAAAATTGAGAACATTGTCGGCAGCGTAAATATGATTTTATTAAATTTCCGCGCATATATTCTAACAGGAAAGAGATCGTGACTAAAAGCAGCTGGTTGGTTTATTTTGCTTGTTATGCTCTGAGCATTATAATACCATAAAAAGCATTTATATTGGTATTGTTCTTTTGTCGTTACCGGAATAGTTTTTGATAACTTCATTTAAACGTAATTTATCGTTTTTTTATTTATTAAATTAAAAGTTTGTTTAGGCTTATAGCCTTTCTGCATACTATGCAATTTCCCTAGTGGCGGGTCCTTTCTTTATTACTTGATTACACATAAAACCCAACGAACCTTATATTCTTGTAGTTCCACCTGTTCTAATTCTCCTGAAAGTCTGCCCTGTATTTCCATCTTTCCCTTTTTATGGCAGTCTTTTTTTTAACCCTTTCCGATCTGGCTGAGTCATTTAGTAAGTCTGTCTGTATTAAATATTCATTTAGTAGTTGCATGTTCCTGGATGACTACATGATTTGGATAAAATGTAATCTCACTAAATTTGGCTTACTTAGTCATTTCTAATCCACTGGATTAATAGGTAGGCCTTAATTAGAGGAGATTCCTTATATATTACTAGACACATTTTTATTTATGAACTAAAATGTATAATTATTTATTAATGAAATTTTTTTTTTCGAATTAATAGTTTTAGCTAGCGACGATAAGAATGAAGTAGCCAAAATTTCACTATTCCATTTATTAAAAGGACGGGAAAGTAGATATAATAAATAGACACGGGAGTTATTGCAAAAAGCAGAGTGAGGTAAATAATTCGTGTTCTATCTTATCATTGAAATCTGAAATCAGTACTATATTTTGTACTGAATTGGCCAGCTGAAAACTTAAGTAATTAAAATATAATTTTTGATCTTGGTAACATAATTGCAGATTGGTGTCCTAATTTTTGGTCAGTACATCATAACTGCAAATTATTATCCAGCTTTCGGCCAACTTCTTCCTTTGTACCTCTGATGCAAGTGAAGAAATTCAAAATGTTCACTGAATGACCTCGATAATTTTAACTGACTATAACTGGAATCGCTACGAATAATCAAAAACATGATTGATGGGTTTTATATTTTAAACCATGGCTTATTATTTTTTTTTCAAAATAATTTTATTTAAACTTATAAAAATGGTACTGCATGCATATAACATATTGACATTTTAACAAATTTTTTAAGTAAACGTGGTTGCACAAATATAGCTGATTTTCCCTATTTCTTTTGCATTTTCTTAATTTTCTTTATTCTTTAAAGGTGTAGAGCTCCTTTTTGGATATAATACAGCTTGAATTAGCCTGGGAGTCGAATTATACATGTGCAGAATAGTGTTTAGAGGAATTGTGTATTTCAGCACAATGCTTTCTCTATTCTATAACGGAAATCTTCCTACACATTAAATAGTAGTTTTTTAATAAAAACGTATACATGTAATTCTTACATTATTCTGTAAATTAAGCTCACCCTATCTTCGTAATGAAAGTTCACATCATCGCTGTAAAGAAACACTTTTTTTATTTGTTTAATTAATCTTCCTATTTTTTTCTTCTAATCAATTTCTTTACTTACAAAAGATCTTCTCTTCATAACGACTTTTTATACTCCTTGCTATGATGAAAATAAATTCCAATTTAACCTTGACGTTGAAAAATTGGAAAGGATTATTATTAAAAGATAAAAACAAACTAAATGTTGTTTGATTTTCAGCTGCCTGCTCGTTTAATAAGAATCCAAATAAACGAGATTAAACTGTACTATATTTTTTAAAACATTCAAATGTTTTTAACACAAAACACATTACATCGTATAGGCATTAAGTTTAAAGAAAAATATTCTCCCACTTGGTTATAAATAGCAACATATGTATATATGTTTTTGTTTTAAACATCTGTAGGAATTATAATAATTTATTATTACCCTTTAGTTTGAAAACGCTTCAAGGAGTTGCCATTTCTGCCATGTAATTAAACCCGGACCTCATTCAGTAATAATGGTTCTTTCACGGAAATTAAAATACCATTGCCACACGAGTTTCAAAATTACTGCTGAAATCCGGTACCTGATGGCGTTAGATATTTCTCTTATTCGTGAGATTCGGTATTGTTTGCCTGCTTGCAGTTCCGCCAAGAGTGCAGCTGCTCGTAAAGAAGGCACAGTACATTTAACACAGCCATTACATAACGTGAGCGACCCTCTTCCGTCGGACGAACATGCTAATGAATAGAATTCCGGAAATACAACATTTGCTTTGAAAGGAATGAAAATTCTCAGATATTTCAGCCCCCCCCCCCCCCCTCCTGATTCTTGCTGCTGCATTTCAAACTCCACGACTTTGTTATATAGGCAAACCCCTGCTTTTCAAATATTTAACCCAGCCGCGATTGCAACTGTTTCGGATTGAAATTGATTCTGTATGAATTAAACATTCCGAGATTCCATTTTTGAATTTTTCTGGTTTTCGGGATTTAAATTTTTTTTTTTTTATTTATTTTCAGCAGTTATTTATTATGCTTAAATGTCATTTACATTGTGAATTTGTAACCCATGTTATAAACCTTATCTACTGTGTGCTTTTCTTTCATCTAATTCACTGGCGAGCAACCTTCTATAGTAGTCATAATTTGTGTAAATAATCCCATATTCTGTTCCAGATAATTTTATTTCTCAATACTGAGCTATTTTTAAAGCTTCTGAACGGTCTTCTGGAAGCAACAAAATACCATGTGCTCTAAAATGAATGTTGAAATCTGGTATCTAGTGTTCCTGAACATTTTTTTTATTCTTAAGATTCGGTATTACTTGACTGCATGTATTTCGTCAAAATCACCGCTGTATGCCCTTTCAAATTGCTGTATTACAGCTGTATGTTTTCTGTATGTACAATTAAGAAAAACTCTTTACAGTGCTATTTCATTTTGAAAAGTGGAACCAGGCTGCATTCCTTCTCAGTAAAATTATGGAAGTAATGTAATCTTTGATTAACTAAATAAAAATATCTCTCTCGATTTGGGATTGCATAAATACCATGCGAAAAATTGTTTACATTTCTATATCGTATAGAAGAATATGCAATGTTATAGATAAATCTTTATATAGCTGAATACAATCAACATCAACATATTCAACATACGATCAACATTTCCAAGAATTGAGCTTAGTGTTTGATCCTCTGAGCAGAATTTTAATATAGAGATGCTGTCGGTCCATCACAAGAACTCTGCTAGACAATCGTCTGTTTACGGCGGGCGTTATAGAAACAGGTTACTGTTGGAAAAGTTCATATCGCTGAGATAGAAATTCATTCAAGTTTCTTGCATTGGCACGTTTAGCACCAAACTGGCGATATTATGTATTGCATTTAATTTTTGAAAATAAATTTTTAAAAAATCAGAGATGAAATTTATTTGAGTATTCGAAATATTGAAAATATCTGATATTTCTTTTATAAATATACAAAGAATAAAACAAATCAAATTTAAATCATGCAAGACAAAAAATTAATCGTCATCATTTTATTTTATTTAAATTTATATAAGTTATTAATATAAAATTCTCCACAGAAAACGCGTCTAATTTAACATAGAAACAATAACATAATTAATCGTAATTATTTCACAATTTTCATAAAAAAAGTTGCTTTTATTCTGTTATAAAGTAAAATGTCCATATTTAAATATGCTTGAAACCTTTCCAGATTTATATTTATTTTCCTGACATATATACTACTTTCTGAAACACAAAATTAATGATTACTACACTATCAATTTTTAGATTTTTAAAAATCAAACATTGATTTGTAACTTATTTTCAACATGCACAAGCTTTCTACAGATTAAATAATCTTGTAAAGTTTAAATGTAAAAGTATTCTGAATTTGAAGGTAACTCAAGTGTTCATTCAGGCACTTGACAGATTCCCAGACTTAATAGTCTTTTGGCGCATATATATTAAGATTGCATGAATTTCGTAGGTTGATAATGGCAACTTAATGAAATTAAATAATCAACTTATCTTAGTTGTCAATCATTTGCGTTCTGTGTACATTATATATTAATTTATTTTAATTACATACGTTACATTACACATCATAATAAATTAGACTATGAAGTCAAAATTTTAGGAATCAGTTAGTGACCTCAAAAAAGCTAATGTCACTACTATATTTTCATATCGTGATCTTCAGATCTCACAATCTAATCTGGTTACCCACCAAATTTCCGAAAAATCGGACACAGTGATTATTAAGTGCAATAAATATTTTAAAAAATGTGTGCCAGGGGGCTTTTCTGTTTTAAATAGTATATAGCTGAAACGGCACTGTACCAAGGCTTCTTTGAAAGAAAAGTTATCTATAACTGAGAGAAGGAAAAAAAAATTTATGTGTGTAAACCAAACTATTTTTCGTCCGTTTGAATTATAGTTCTCAGTAATCTTATGATTTATACCATTTTCACTTCATCTTAAAAAAAGATGACCCTTTCTGAGATTTATAGCTTCCAAGTTTGTTTTTTCTTGCGCTTTTAGTTCATATATACGTCTGGATTGGCTTAACCAAAATGCATGCAAAAATCTTTTTATAGGATATATATGGAAATTGATCCATTACGTGTTATGCCAAGCGAAAAAAATTTTATACCAGAAAGTCGATTTATCATAAAAAAGTTACTCGGATACAATAATGGAAGATTTTCGATCATTTATTACTGCTTCAAAATAAACACTCATTTTTCATTTTACATTTCTCTCATTCATCACATTATGAATTTTATTCACAGAATATAATTATCCTATTATTAGTTATTGCGTGTGAGAACGGAATCGATTTTTTTTTTTCAAATTGAAGAACGTGCTGCAACTTTTTGCAAGTACAGCCATTGTTACTTAAAGGTCTAATTTGATAATTTATGGTCTCTTTTTCTTGGAGGTGGAGTCGTGTTCTGCTTCATTTCGGCTCCTGTTGGTCTTGCCTCTTATCCTTATCTTATTAGCTCTCCCGCTTATCTCCAAGGGGTAGAGTTGAGAGAAAACCAATTCCAGCTGACATCGACCCGTCTCTATTTGCTCGCCTCTTGGGTGTATTTATGATACTTCCTTCTCTGAAATGGGCCTTCTTCTGGGAAAACCTTCCCTTCAATTTAACGGTCAATTTCTTAAAGGATTTGCTCCTCTGGATATTGTATTTAGTTGCTTTTGATAGGAACTCGCTTTTTTCTTATACCTCTTTTTAGACCCATTTTATATAATTGAACTTAATACAGTTAAAATTTACGATACGTGCAGTAGTGGATTGAGGTATTTTACAGTCGTAAGCAATGTACATTTTGAGGCCGATTCTTTTAATAAAAAAGATCCTCTTAGTTTCGCATTTAAGTACATTTTTATCTTATTGATTTATGTTAGATTAATCGTTATTTTTTGGTTAACCTTGAATATGGGCTTATTTTTATTTACCTATTAAAACTCCAGACTGTTCGGCATTCATGGTTTTAGTACTGATGCTTAGTTTTATAAATATTCTAATAACTAATAAAGAGTGATGAAAAATATCTTGACCAATTATATTAAACACGATTTTAACTTGCATTGGCAAAAGATTCACAGATGCGCGTGCCAAAACAGTCCACCATAACTCGCAGCAAAGCCGCAGGAAATATCCAGTACCTTATAGAAATCGGAAAAATATTTATAACTTCTAAATTAATTAATTTTGGCCTAAGATTAGGATTCTGTAAACTATTTCCAGGAAGGAATCTCAGTTGGCGGGTTGGGATATCAATTTTACTTCTGTGATGATTTACCTTGCTTGCTGACATGTGTAGTAGGTCGTTGACAATTCTGACAAAAACACCCCGACGTGTATGACTCGTCTTTTCACCTTAAGTCATTAACAATATTGTGACAGGTGTTACTCTAGCAATAAACTGAAATAACGAAGGAGATTGTGAACAGTTAAAAGGAGGGAGGAACTCTTTGCATTTAATGCTATCTAATGAAGTAAGAATTATTACCCGCTACACTTATTAGTATTTTTGTCACTGAATGAATCGTCGTCTTTTACTCTTGGTTTTTCTCTTGACTGAACAAGAAAAGCAGTATATTCCACACATGCTCTTTATTTCGATATGTTTACCATACAAGCAAAATATTACGCTAACTTGAACGAAGTTGCACATTTACCACTTGAAGTGACAAGGAATTCATAAATACGGCACCAAATGAGTCCACAATACCTCTCTTCGAGGCCTCATAAAGTATCTAACATCTTTTAAAAATTGGAAAAAGATTTATATCTTTGAACTGAATTAATTTTCAACCTAAGCCTGAACTTCCGTATACTGTACTCCCAGAAATAAGCTCTATCCACGGGTCACGAGCATCATTTTTAAATCTTGGATAATTGCCTGCCGATATATACACCTTTCCTGCGATTTTGTAAAAAAAGCATTTCAACGTGCGCGTCATTTCTTTCCAACGTAAGTGGCTAATATTATCGTGATATTTTATAATTCCTGGAATATTTATTTGATAAACCTATTAATTTGGTAATTAGGGAAATGAAGTTTTTTAATCGATTTGTTTGCGGCCCTCTCTCAGCCTAGCAATCTTAGGCTTCAGCCTAATTGGAAATCCCTCCCAAGGCACATATGTTGTAATATTGGAAATTTTGTGATTGCTGAAGTCAAAAACAAAATTATTAGGATATTATTTATTAATATTGATTTTTATTTCGATCCGTCAAAATTTTTTTATTTGGTGCAACGATATATTTTAACTTATTGATATTCTATATATCTTCAAATAATTCAAATGCTTTTTGCCTTTTCTCGATTCATTTTGTTTCTCAGAAAAAAAAAAAGGGTAACATTTTTCTTTCTGTTTTGTTGAAAGCGATGATGAAATATCAATCAATGTTTCATATTATCATTTTGTTAAGGAAATCTCAGTATTTTGATTAAATACACAATTTATGTTGTTTTCTGTTTACTATATTACCAGCCAATTAATTTGTAACATATCTATATATCGGATAGAGAAATTTTTTTTAAAAAAATGTATATTCAATTTCTAAACTTTCTATTTGTTGAATTGCTCATCATGCAGTAACTAGTACCAGTGCCTGCTCGTACGATCTTCTCCAAATTCTAAAATAGGTGTACATTAATTAAAATGATTCTGGAATGCATTTTTATTTTCATTGTAAATGAATATAAATTTTAAAAATAAGATTACAATATTTACATTTTTTACATATTTTACAATATTTACATATTTTTATCACCGGCTACTCTCTGGTATATAGTGTAGAAATTAGTGTAGTATTGCCGGTTAAGTGCTCTTTGTCATTTTACTACTTTTCCTAATTTTACTTACTACTAATCACATGCTGTTTCCAGATGTAGACTCTATTCTGTCAGTATTGTAGATTTTTAAATCTATTTTGTTTAGACAATATGTGAAATCTATATTTGAAAATTATGCAAGTCTTATATAACCCGATTTTAAATTCGTTTTCAATTTCATGATTTTTAAAAAAAATTAAGGATTAATTTTTATTTTTAAACTTTTAAAACGGTTTTAGTAATGGAAGTTTCTGTTTAAATATATACTGTATTATTTCATGCTTCATTACAAGAATATTGGCTATAACTTTTCTAATGCTCTAATATCAAGAATATGTCAGCTGTGTTTTTGGAATTCTATTCTAGATCCAATTCTCTAAAAAACATACGCGTATTCAAGCAAGGGATATTTTGTCCTTGCGGGTTTGTAGCACCGCGAAGAAAGCATGAAAGTATATCCCTTGAACCAATTTGCCCGTATATCCTTTACGATTAGCATCGGTTGCGCAGGAAGCCAGCGTCCCACCTCCCTCCCTCAAGGAATGCCTTAAAAGTCCTCTTCCGATCACTCGGTTCGTTTATCCGGAATGAGAGAGAACCTCTTTTTGGAGATTGCTTAAGATTTTATCGATGTTTTGTATTGAACCCCTGACCCCGTGACCGTCCATTATCCTGTGAAAGCGAAGGGCCCCTTTCGTCGGGCGCCCATCCCCTCCCCAAACTTGCACGATCTCCGCCCATTGCCTCTTAAAGCCAGCATAAAACCTAATTGGAAGCTTTCGGATAAAGCATTCTATGCCAAATCACGGTGGCAGCCATCTTTGGTCTTGTTAGAAAACAATTGCCTGAAATCAAACCTTTTATATTTATGTCGAACTATCTTTAGAAAGTTGGGTTTTTATCAGAATTATAATTTTATAAATTTAATATTCTTAATATCTGAACATTTTTCTTTATAAAACTTCTATAATTCTGATTCTAAATCTATTTTTTGCGAAGTTGCACTAATATTTACGATTACATTTGCATACGATTTAATGCTATTTTCTCAACATTTGCATACGTTTTAATGCTATTTTACCAAATTCTAATTATTGATTGAGTTTTCTAACGAAAAAAAAACTCATAAATTAAAATTTAATGTACATTTTTTTATTCAAATTTGTTATGCTAATTTCTCAATATGTTTTTGCAATTTCTGAAAGGAGAATAACTATCTATTCATTTTGCATGTTTTATAATTCTTTTAGTGCTTCTCAATGTGAAAACAATTGCAACTTTCTTGTTATTTATCAGACTAACACTAATATTTAAAGAATGACTATAATTACAGCTTATTTTTTTCAGTTCAGGAACTAGATAATATATTTCTTACCTTATCTTCAAAATTTCAAACAACTAATATGATAATTCTCTAAGCTAAAATTTTTTTTTTGTTTTATTTCTTTTTCTTCAAAAGAGTAGCCTTTTTTTTCCAATTTTTTAAGTACATTTATCACATAACTGGTATATTTATATCTCAAAGATGTTTTATGAAACGTTTTTATTGAAATGATCAAAAATATAACTATTTTCGAACCTTTTGCAAAACATTCATGCCAATTTACATTCCTTTAACCTGATACTTTGACTACATTAAAATACCTACATTTAATTGTACCAAGTAACAAACATTTAACTAGATTTAAATTAAATGAATTGATTATTTATTGAAAACAAAGCCATCTTTTGTACAGAATTCGTGTATAAAATGTGTTTTATTTTTATATAAATAAAAGTGCTTTCATAGATGTTTAATTCTGTTGAACACAGGATATCCTTCTCTATTTAAAGAAGGAAGGAGGAGTGTAGAGAGAAGAAAATTCTCACAATTTTCAATGTTTTCTTGACTAGGCTAAAACATGTTTCTTCGAACGTATTTTTTTCGAATGAAAGCAGCGTGAGAGATAATTAACATCCTAACCTAGTGGGAGGGGGAAAGATTGGGATTGTCAGATAAGTGGTTAATTATCAACTCATGTTGAAGAACATCTGTACATAATTATTTGTTGATCAATCATTCTGTTAGATTCAGCATGCTTTTCTTAAGTAAAGTCTTTGATGTAAAAAGATAAAACAAAAAAAGTTGGACAAATTTGTTCATTTCAACACTTATGCATGTTTTTCTCCGATTCGATATTTAGCATTGTCTTGCTGAATCTTAACATGTTGCTGCCATCCTTTCAGATAAACTTATTTTAATTGACAGAGATTGATCTGAAAACTATTTATGAATTTAAAAACATTTCATATGAGGCTTTATTTGCAAATTTGCGGATTTAGACTTAAGATTATTGTGGAAACTTTTTTTAAAGCATATGTTGAATTTCTTAGAGGTGAAGAACTCCAAGAATGGCGCATTCAAATGGTTTAGCATGTTGTGGTTAGCTCTATCCATCTTTCAGCAAGCAACGATTTTGGTTCTTTATCCTGTCATTTTTTTTCTGTGAACCGAGTCTCCCAGGGGATAAAAAAAGTGGTGTCGTATTTCAGCGATTTTGAACCCGTTAATTAGGAAAAAGTACCGAAATTTATTTTCTGCTGTCCCCGTGTCTTTCTGCAGCTTGAGTTAGCTTTCTTGCCGTTTCGGATTTCACCCCCCTCCGCCAAATACTTGTGTGAATGCATTTCCCCTGTGTGGCAAAAAAAGGGAAAGTGAAAAAGTGTAGTAATTAAAGGACTCCAGGGAAGATAAGAAAGGATTTCAAGCGAGGTTTTGAAACACTGTTTTACTGACTTTTTCTATTACGGTTACTCTGAAATTAATTTGAGTGCATTAATTGCAATCAGATAAATTTAATCTGAAAAAAAAAGTTTTTTTTTTTATATATATGCAGTTATGTGCTGATCTCATAAGATATATTACCAGCTGTGGATGGCTTTTTTTTAAAGTAGAAATAATTTAGTAAACTGATTCCCTCGTATTTTAAATAATAAAAAGGTTTTTTTTTTTAAAAAAAATTACAAAAGTAGTTTTTGGACTAATGTATCGTTATACTGACTCTTCTTCGAATTGGGCAAACACGTTTTACTCATGAGGATTTGCTTTTTCATGAAACCGCGCCGATTTGTTGTGCATGCCAAAAACAACACTATTCAGTTGTACATATTTTAACAGAATGCCTAGTTTTTAACTCGTCCATCATTTTTTAATACAACGATTTTATCTCTTAACGGTCTAGTAGGAAAGAATCCTCATTTTAATACCTTTTTTTACAATCATTAGGCTTTTATATCTATGTGATTAGTTTTATAATGTGTCACTTGCTTTCAAATACTTAACCATTTTTAAAAACGAATTATGTGTATTTTAAAATTTTTTTCACTGTAATTTTATATTGCCATATATTTATATATTCACCATACGTTTGGCGTAGCATAACCGTATCTGGCTTTTGCGCCATTAAAATCCAAATCCAACTCTTGACTGATGTAACTTTTTAATGCATCAATTAAATTCAGTTATGGGATTGTTTTCAAGACATAAGATCGATTATATATCGATTTATATATCAAATTAAAAAAAAATAAAGCTTATATTTATTCTCTTGGTTTCTCACACACTTCTAAAAGTGATATCCATCTTGACCTAGCGCATATAGCCATTTTCATGATTCAAAGACTCATGAAAAGCAATTGTTGCATTGTTTGTTGGTCGAAGCTATGATTTAAGTTGATCATTTTTAAGAATTTCAAAATCAGACTGCTCTAAAACTAAGTGTGTCTAAGTGAAACCGGTTCAATTTTGGCTAGAAGTGGGGTTGAATTTGAATATATATTTATTTTCTCTATAGTCTGTTGATATTTATGAGATTGAATAGATATTAGCCCAGCCCATTAAGCTAAGTCTAATCATAACAAGTAAATGGGATATTGCTTGTAGATCAAAGCAATGTTTAGAACTGGTCATTTTCCATTCCTTGTAAAAAACCGTTCTTGGAGTGATGGAAATCTGTCACTTTTAGCCTGGTTTGAAACAAATTGAATATCCAACCCTTTTGATTTCCATCACTCCATGCTATTTAGGATGGACTCAGTCCAGTAGATAAATGAGAGTGGAAAGGAAGGGAATGGGGCTTATGAATAAATATGAGACATTCATCGAAGGAGAATGAATGAAATAAACATGGTGTCATTTCCAGAGTCTAAAATGTTGATGGGTTAAAATATGAAATGGCCTGAAGTGATCGTATATCAATATTAGGGGCTTCTTAATTCATAGGCTTCTAGTAAATTCATATTCTCTTCAGTCAAAATCTTCCTTGTTACACTTTAGATTCTGAAACACCTAAAATATAATGATATAATAACATAAAATGCTAATCTTTCATTACGAAGAAAAAGTTGTCTTGAAAAATTACTTGAACTAAAATCCCTCCAACAGAGAGCTGGCTACTTCTAAGGCTTACCTTGGTTTATTAATTTTTAAATAACGCTGTTTTGGACCACGACTTGAGGCCACTGCTTTATCCAGATCGGTTTGTTAAACCAGAACTTCTTAAAAATTTTCCACTAATGATCCTTTTTCAGGAAAGAGAATAATTGAAATTCAAAATAAATAAATAAATAAATTAAACGTCATCCTCAAGATGTAAAAATCTTGGAAGTAAAATTAATCATCCTTTAATGATGTATGTGTGCCATATGGAATGATGTAAAATTACCGCACAATATTGCACGACATGAAACAGTATAGTGCAGAATATTTTATTGCCTGTGATATGATTAAATAGTAACTAATAGTGGACCGGGTACTTATGAAATTGTGAAATACTCTTTAAAAAAATAAAGCTCTATCCTTTATCAATCCCTTTTTAAGTCTTCTTCCTTTTAAAATTACAAAAAAAGCGTATTTTCTTCTGCTTTTGAAAATAAGATGTGTTTTGAGTAACAAAAAGCAATGCCTTAATTTCTCATTAGAAATTAGCGACACTCCGAATTCTTTAACTTTTGA
>JAPMOQ010055692.1:0-12305 GCA_026543055.1 Argiope trifasciata
AATAAAAACGGAAGTTATCTTATTGTAAATGCAAAACTTTCAACGTAGAGCTTTGTCACAAAAGATGTTTTGAAATGTATCCTAAACTTCATACATTTTAGATATAATTAAGAAATTCTTTTACATTAAGTTTTCTAATATTTTCCATGTTTTGAATATTAGTAATTAAATGTGTGCCCTTTCCTGAAAGTACATATTATACATAATTTTATTTATTAAAATATTACTCTAATAAAAATATTTCTTAATTTTATTTCATTTAATTTAAATTTCACAATTTTAATATCACTGTAATTTTATTACAGTATACTCAGATACTATCAATAACAATACACTATAAATTTCATCGTATATGCAATAATGATTTTGCATGAATTTTTTATTAAATTTAGGCTTAAGGAAAAAAATCGCCTGGACATGTGGGTGCCTGCACTCTCGGAGCGCGCGGACCTGGGGGAATGCTTTTTTCCCTTATCGCCGGGCCTGAAAATCATGCCTACATTGCAGAAACATAAAAATGCTCATCTCTTATTTACCTTTTCTCTATTTTTATCACTCCGGTTTTTATCACAGTATTTAGATTAAGAAAACAGTAACCAAAAACCCTTACCATTAATTAAAGCAAACCAATAAGAAAAAAAAACGATGAATAAAAAAATAAATATTACTTTCAATCAGAAATTTTGGTTTTTAATGGATATCAAACTAATGTTTATTCAAAGTTTAGATTAAGAACAATACATAGATTGACCGATAATTAAATCAATGAAACTCATAACGTCTCATATACAGGGTTCCTATAAAAGAACTCCGGGGTTTTAAAAATTCATATCTAACTAACTATAAAAGATAGCAAAATTTAGTCGATTTCTCTGAAAATAGTAGCTCAAAAAGTTTTACTCATACGAATTGGGAATGTTTGCACCAACTGTTGGAGGCGCTGCAGGTCGTTGACCTTGAAATGATGGTGACTCCACAACAAAAGGCTCAATGTGTTATTTGGCTCATAGAAACGAAGTCTGTAGTTACCGTACAAAGAAACTTTCGACGTAACTATGGTGTTAACCCGCCTTCTGACAAAACCATTCGTCAATGGTTCAGTGCATTTAATGAAACAGGAAGTGTTTTGAAGCAAAAGTCACCGGGTAGGCCGAGTGTGTCTCAAGAGAAAGTGGACAGAATCCTAGCTTCATGCCTTCGAAGCCCTAAGAAATCGTTGACAAGACGCAACCTGGAGTTGGGGTTACCAAGATCAACTGTCGGTAAGGTACTTCATAAAAGACTACGTTTAACTGCTTACAAGATTCAACTTGTACACCACATCAAACCAGCAGACAAGGTTAAGATATACGACTTTGCTCTTTCAATGCTAGATAAAATTGATCTTGTGTATGCAGAGAAAATTCGTGATGTTCAACATCTCACGGAACGAATAGTCAATTGAGTGGCAACCGTCCCCCCAGACATGCTCGCCACGACATGGGAAGAGGTAGAATACCGTTTAGACGTCTGCCGTGCCACTAACGGGGCTCATATAGAACTTTACTAAGTGTTAAAAAAAACTAGAAAATGTAAGCTTTTCAGTCATGTATAAAACTTGTATGTATGTTTTTTATTTCATTAAAATATTTTGCCTCAAAACCCCGGAGTTCTTTTATAGACACCCTGTATATTAAATTCACACTTCACCAGTATTTTTCTATTCAAATTATCCCGATACTGCAGCAATAATCCCAACTATTTTTCCACTCTTTAAATATCAAAGCCTCAGCAGAAAATTCTCGTGTCAAATGAAAAGTATGAAATCAGACAGTAACAGTCATTGTTTAGGATCATCAAATGCCTCGTCGCTTTCTAATTGTAACTTCCACAAGTAATCAGTTTCAGGAAATAAAAAATATCACTGGTGATTACGTTGTTGAATAAATCAAAAATGCCAGGAACTTTAAAATAATAAATACTGGCTGTGCATTTCGATATTTTTTGTAGATAATTTTCTCAACCTTATATACACTGAAGTGACAAAAGTCATGGGATAGCAATATGCAAATATACAGATGGCAGCAGTATCGCAGCGAAAAAGTATAAATGCGCAGTTCGTTTTCCAGAGCTTTCATTTGTTTTCAAGTTATTCATGTGAACAGGTTTTTCGTGATTTATGGCGGCACGACGAGAATTAACAGACTTTGAACGTGGAATGCTAGTTGGAGCTAGACGCATGGGTCATTCCCTTGCGGATATCGTTTGTGAATTCAACATTCCGAGATCCACAGTATCAAGAGTGTGCCGAGAATATGAAATTTCAGGCATCACATCCCATCATGGACAGCGCAGTGGGCGAACACCAGCACTTAACGACCGAGACCGCCGACGTCTGTGTAGAATGGTCAATGTTAATAGACACGCAACACTTCGTCAAATAACTGCAGGAATCAATGTGGGACGTACGAGGGACGTGTCCGATAGGACTGTGCGGCGAAATTTGTCTTCCTTGGGCTATGACAGCAGAAGACCGACTCGAGTGCCTTTACTGACAGCTCGACATCGCCTGCAGCGACTCTCCCGGGCTCGTGAGCATATCTACCTTCCCTAGGCCAGTGGAAAACCGTGGCCTGGTCAGATGAGTCACGATTTCAGTTGTTACGAGCTGATGCTAGAGTTCGAGTATGGCGCAGATCCCACGAAGAAATGGACCCAAACTGTCAGCAAGGCACTGTTCAAGCTGGTGGTGGCTGCATAATGGTGTGGGCGGTTTTTACATGGCATGGACTCGGTCCTCTGGTGCAACTGAACCGATCATTGACTGGAAATGGTTATGTTCAGCTGCTTGAAGATTACTTACAGCCATTCATGGACTTCACGTACCCACACAACGATGGGATTTTTATGAATGACAATGCGCCATGTCACCGGGCCAGAACTGTTCGCGATTTGTTTAAAGAACATTCCGGACAATTGCAGCGCATGATCTGGCCATCTAGATAGCCCTATATTAATCCCATCGAGCATTTATGGGACATCATCGAAAGGTCTGTACGTGCCCAAACTCCTGCACCATCCACACTTTCACAATTATGGACGTCTATACAGACAGCATGGCTCAATATTCCTGCAGAGGACTTCCAACGACTTGTGGACTCCATGACACGTCGAGTTGTTGCACTTCGCAGGGCAAAATGAGGACCGACACGACATTAACAGTCATCCCATGACTTTTGTCACTTCAGTGTATTTTGTCAAAATCTTGCCCACTCATAATTATTTTCAAATTTATTTCATCTTTAATCATTTAGATAGGGAATCAGCAATCAGAAAGCAGAAGATATGACACTCTTTTGACGCACATACTTTTGACAGGAGGTTGATTTCATTTTGTCTGGCTATTATTTTTGGAATATGAAGAGTTTTCACTGTAATGATTTTTTCTAGGAAAAAAATATTTCTCTTCATTTCTTAAAACTACTCTAAGAGTTTATTAAATTTTCAGACAATTCCTCTAAAATTTCAGACAAGAAAAAAAATTGACAAGAAAAAAAAATTTTAGAACAAAAGTGTTTTATTTTCTTTATGATGCCTGTATTGGTGGCTTGGTATCCATTATTGCCTCTGGGTTTTATTTCCACTTCAGAAATTACTACATGAAAGAAAAATCCATTTCAAAGTCAGCTTAAGTTCTATTCTAGCATGTCGATTCATTGGATAGACTATATATATTTTATAATTGATACCTTCAGGACATGTAAGTCAAAAATATCAAAATACATTTTGCTATGTTTGGTTTGAAGATACTCCAAAAAAATTATTTCTCGGAAGAAATGGTTAAAACCTGGAATAGATTCTCCTTGCCCATTGATTCCATAGAAAAAGAATTAAAAGAATAAGAAAATTAAAGTATCTCATTACTTTTTCGAATCTACTTGAAGAGCTCTGTGTTACAGGATCTTGAAAGAAAATGCTTTATGAAAAATAAGCTTTGATTTGATTTGATGACTAAGGAGTGGTATTTGTAGAGTTAAATTTCTGATTAATTTATCTTGATAGTACTCAGTTATGTGATTGGTGGTCAATTTTAAAGGAACTAGTAGTACATTTTCTTCTTTGATATTTGAATTTAACTGGAATTAATTTGTCCTATGAGCTGAATTCATTTCTTTAAATCACAGCGCTGCACTTGTTGATGAATCAAAGTGCATCAAGGACAGTACGCAGCAAATTGTTCTCGAATTCACAATCATTTTTCCCTCAAATCAAATCAGATTTGCATCACAAAATCTTTAAATAAAAAGAAATGATTATTAACTTCCTTTCATTTATTTAAAGTTCTGTTTCAGAAACTCTTTCAATTAGCTTTGTTATTTCATAATAGTAAAAGTGACAATTTATAATTTAAAATGCAAAAAGAGCGAAACTCAAGAAATCTTTCAATTAATCGCTCTAGAATGATCGACCCTCGCTTTCTAAATCAAAATTGCATCACCAGACATTTAAATATTAAGAAAGAAAAGATTTATAAACTGCCTTTCCCATTTATTTAAAGTTACATTTCAGAATTTGGATCAATAAATTATATTACTTGATTATAGTAAAAGTTATGATTTACTATTTTAAAAGCTTTAGAATTTATGGTCCTTTTCAACATTTCCGAAATTTCGTATCTACTTTTTACAAACCAATTATGCATTAACCAAAAATTGGAACATGAAACACAATTATAGTTTGATGTTCCAACTTTTGACTAATGCATTAAACACCCCCTTTTAAAGCAACATTATTTTTGGACTACCTTCTTAATTTTCACCCACTGTCCATTATGAGGATGACACCTGGTTTAACAAAGGGGAGCTAGAGCCCCCCTTGCTTAATTTCCACACCACACCAGCGGGAAGACGTTTGTCCCCCAATATACTTTGCATGACCCCAGCACGTTTGCACAACAGTTCTTTGGTGAAATCGGGTCTCATACTTGAAACCCTCCACTTCCGAAACCTTATTATCACAGTCTTACCACCTAGTCTTACTGCTGGAAACCACCCAAGCCAGTGGTTCAGTGAAAGAATGAAAAGAAAAGAGCGAAAATGTTTCATCATCACAAATCGTTCACATTCGACCATTCAAAATTTCTTTTGGCGGGAAACAATAGATATCTTTTATTCTGAAAAGTCAGCGTTTTCAACATTGTTCTACAAATGAATACAGTAATAGTCATAAAATTTCCCGTTTCTGACTTATACCTGCTTTCCTCTGGTAAACATTGCTAAAAGTAAAACTATTTCCTTCTGTTACTTAGAATATTCAGCAAAGGTAACGGAATCGTAATTCAGAGATTATGTTTTAGTTCATTAACTTGGTGAACAGCGGCAAGTTTCTTCGGACTTTAATGTACAAATAGCTTTCATTTTGGAAATGTTTCTCCGATTTAGGATGGATTTAGAAAAGGCACAGATTCTGTTGTGTTTAACTCTCTTACGCCATCTCCGATACGTAATGATCCTGGTTAATATGAACTCGCAAATTGGCTGCAACTTTTCGATATTGCTTTGAACTACTGAAGTTAAAATTGTCATTGTTCTTTGAATTATTTTCGGAAACAAAACGGCATATGAGCATCGTTTCTTGGACAGACATGCTGTTGGAAGATGAATACAACGATACAACATAGCTGATCAAGAACATGCTGGAAGTGATTAACTATAGTTTGGAGTGAATTTGATGGTATCATTTCCGTCATCTAGTTTAATGATTTCCCAGTGGCTTAAGGGTAACTTTTCAATTAAAGTTCGTTTGACGAAAATTGGGAGCATTTTTAATTGATTTCGTACAGTTTAATTACAATTTTTGCCCTAAGCATCATCATCTGAAGGATATTTCTGTATTGAATGAAACTTTTCGTTAGACTAGATAACAAAATTAGGACAAAATTAACTCCTCTAGGAACCATTAGGCAATGCATTTCTTGAGGCGACCGCTTCCCTTCCTCAGCCTCCAATCCCAAATATTTGTATTGATTTTATTTGAATTACTATGTAAGCAGTTTTAATTAGCAAATATTGAAAAGCTAAAAAATTGCAAAATGTTGCATTTCTGGCCACATTCAAGACAATTATTTTCAGCAAATCATGTGCAAATAATTATTGATATTTTCCTTGTGCCTTGCTATTCTCAGGGGAGAAAAATTTATATTCAGTTTTTGTTTTTGAGTTTAATAACATGTGAATTAAAATTCCGTTTCTTTGAAAATCATACAAGTTTTTCAATTCATCTATTTTTAGTTAGAAACTAACTTTCAAACACTATTATACTAATCAAAGAATGAGGGGTGGCCTCAACTTCAACCTTAATTTTTTTTAAATTATTAAGATTTATTTCTTTGTTTTTGAATCCTTACACATAAAAAGCTTAGGAATAGTTGACTTGCTATTTTTAATTTTAATGTTGGTATATAAAAATAGACTTTTATATATAATTTTAATCACTTTTCGTTTTATTTTTCTTTGTATGTCATTACAATGAACAGAATCACCCCTGGAGCCATCTAAATAGATCATCGTGTTGGCATTTACTTTATTAATTAAATTTGCTTATCATGGTATCAGGGCGCAAAACATAGCATCTACCCTCCAATCCTATGAATAGCTTTCTTTATTTATGTTCTTCCACAGTTGAAATATACGTAATTCCTCAATATATTGTTATTGGCCAATATACTTTCGTAATATTTTTATGAATTGGTGAAAATTTAGAAAAAGACGTTCAGAGATCCTACAGCTATTCAGCATGAAATTAAAAATTATTGTAAATCTTTGTTTCTAAACATGGGATTAATTCGCCGATACGATAGAGAGAGTGTTCTAAAATTGGCACAAGATTTGAATTTCGTGCAGTAAACTGTTGGCAACTTTATTAAAAAAATTAACAGCTGATAGTTAAGGATTAGTAAAAAGGGTGATTTGCAGAATATAACGACGAGTTTTTATTGTTGAACTATATTTCAGAAATATGAAAGTTTGGTGCCCACAGTTCGAAAAATTGAGAATTGACACCCTAGATCGTGTGATTCAACACCCCATAACAAGAATTTCATTTCTTGTTATGGGGCTATTTGAAATCAAAGATTTATTCCAACAAGTCCACAAGTACGAGTGCATTGATAGAAGAATTTTAAATCTGCATCAATGAAATGCAGCCAAATTTATGTAAAATGGTTACGGAAAATTTTGACAAAAGAGTGAGTGCATACCAGCAAAGCCGGTGAGGTTATTTGTCTTGTATGTAATTCCATACATAAACCTATCCTGCGTACTTTACAATTTAATAAAAATATAGCAATTTAATGAAAAAAACAAGTTTTTTATTGAATTGAAACCATGCATTAACATGTTATTCTATCGTGTAATCCTCCATTTTTTACTAATCTTAAGCTATCCACAGTCAGATGGCTTCTTTAATAAAATAGCCAATACTTTACAGCACGATTAGGGGAAAATTTAAATTTATAATTTTGAGATATCCTTTATAATAGATTTTAAAATTTTAGATAGATTTTAATAGTATGATGTTTGAAATATAATGACCTATTATAATTAATATTATTATTTTCTTTTATGCTAAAGTTTCTGAGCCAGAATTCAATTAAATTCATTTTTTTTTCGAATTAACAATCACCTCGAATATTCTGGGTATGGTATAACAATTTTATAGATAAAAATAAATTAAAATAACGTTTTCCCTTTCTTTGTCATCCCATTTCTCAAAGAATGCTGAAATGTAATAAATGCAACATTCATCATTTTTAGTTTACAGAAATTCTGTAACGTAATAACTAGTTGCTTCACAACCACAGTACAAATTTCTAAAAGAGAGATTAATCAAGTTACTCAACTGCGTTGATATTCAAGCTAAGACGGTGAATTGTTAACAAGGCTGCTTACAAGAAATGTTGAAAATCTTTGTCACAGAAAAATAAGTTAATTATGATATGCGAAGACAAAATGTTTAGCTGTTTGTTCGGGAAAGGAAAATTTTAACGAGTAAATTGTAGAGACTCCATTTAGAACATTAAAGCTATGTTCACGAATTATTTATGCAGAAACTCGTAGTTTTCCGCAAATGTGAGATTGCCTTTAAAGAAACAAAATATAATTTGCTTATAATATTATTCAGCCAGAATTTTGGCTTGTAACAGGAAGAAAATTAACAACTTGCTTTCCTCAAGATGTTTTATCTTAAGAATACCAAGATTTGAATAATGATAAATAATAAAGTTTATATAAATCAATGTTTCTGTTCGATTTCTAGTTATACAAATCAATGTAATGAACTTTATTTGAATTTGAATTTTAAATTTTATTCTTCAAATTTTAATTGAAATTTTTTAAGTTTGTTTCGAATATTATATTTGAAACTTATATGTGTTCAAATATATACTGTTTTTAATTACTTACTATTAAGAGAATGACTTTATGGTATTCCCTGGATCTTATAACACCATAACATTACTTAGATTACCATTTACATAGTTACTAAAAATAATAATTCTAGTGACTAATAATAACCTTAGCATAAAGGAAAAACTAGGTCGAAAACATTGCTCAAAAATTCATATTTTTACAGCTTTGAGATAACTTATCTCGTGAAAAATTCGGAGCAGCAACGTGAAACTCATATCGTTACTTGCATTTCGGCAAGTACTATCCAAGATAGTACTTCTTTTATGATATGAGCAATTGCTATCTAACTAAAATTTTAAATTTCAAGACAAGATCTTGGACACTATCGAGACACGAGTTTCAGTAAAAATGTTATTCGATTCTATGAATTGAAACGAGTATTTAGACTGTTTATATTTGTCTCTACGTTGCATAGAAGCCGATATAGAACAACTTCCAGTCTGACTGGAAGATGACGTCATCGACATCCTAGACATATAGGAACTTTATGGTATGGATAAGACATCTATTGGACCAGCATTAAGTAAAATCGGCACTGCGCATGAATAATGGATTCAAAATTTGGAGGGAGAGATAGAAACACTGGAGTATTTCTAAGTGAAAATCCCGTGTCTCTAATATATGTAGTTCACGAAATATAACGGAAACCTACGTTAATGTTTCTTCGAAATATTATTTTACTTCATAATTACTTTTTCTTTACACTTTTAAAGCAATTTATGGAAAGGTCTTTGAAATCTAAATTGTTAATTATGTCGTTCATTAACAGGTTAAATTATTTTTCTTCAAAGCAGTATGTACGAAATCAGGTAGCCATCTTAATTCTAATGAAGCCTGATGATAAATAATAACCTTAAATATTAACTAAGAAAGAAATCTAGATACTGAAGAGAAAAAAATATTGATGGCAGATTTCCTTTTTATGAAAATATATATGTGTATTTCAAAGAATTTTTAAAAATATTATTACCTTGATAAAAATGGTGCATTGTTTTATTGCTTTATATCAATATATAAATATACAAAATAAATAATGAATAAAAATAAGGAATTTACTATCGTAAAATTGCACAGCATAAATTCCAACTTCAGGAAAATGTGGATGGAAAAAGACCTTTAACAGGGGCAAGCCTCATAAGCCTCGCTCAGCAATTTGAGGAAACTGAATTTCCGGAAGATCGCGTAAGGTCTTGACGACTCAGACACTACATGAAATGGAAACATTCATCACCAGAATCTAAATATGGAAATGTCATTTGAAATGGGAAATGAATTGCTATAATAAATTATTTGCAACATTATTTTTGCTATTTACTATTTTTTCTTTCGCTTATGTACAAAACGCCACCTCTCGACTGTTTTTTTTTTTATTTTTTTCAGTACCTTAAAAAAATTCCGTGACTTATGGATGCTAAACCTGCAAAATTTTTTTTTATTCTGCTTAATTTTCTAATTGTTATAAATTTTAAAATTGTTTAATTTTCTTTGTATAAATGTTAAACTTTAACTTTTTAGTCACCTTGTAGTATTTAGATTTCCTTTAAGGTTGTCAATAAGAAATGTAGCGCCGAATTTGTTTAGCATAAGCATTTTATTTTAATATTAATGTAAAGTTTACTTAAAATAGGACTATATATATATATATTTAATTTTTTCCCTCCCATCAACGATATTTTAAACTTGAATTAATAGAAGAGATAACTGAATCAGACACTACATGCCTTATTGAAAATAAAATTTATACTCGCATGTCGTTAAATAAAATTACAAGTATAAAGGTTTCCTGCATTTTAATATTCTTTCTGCAACTTTTTTCTTTAAATACGCCTTTTAAAATTGGATTTGATATTATTTTTTATAAAATATTTCTGTTTTTATAATCAATAAACTATATTTCTTTCTCTGAAAATTTTACTTGACGATTATTTAAAGGAAAGCAATCAACAGACATTTCTGAAAATTAAAATAAAATATTATTTATCGTAATATTAGTAAAATATTCAAAAGTTTATATTGCGGTTTTGGTGAATCTAAATATCGTTAAAGATTTAAAATTATTTTGATTAAATTTTAAAATTAATTAATTAATAATTTTACAGGTAAATTGATTTCTTTAACTTACCTGAAAAAACCATTCAGCATAAAAACTAATGTATAAAGAAAATCACAGATGGAATGAAGATTACATCTTACGCTTGGTGATTTTTTTTAGAAATTCCCTAATTTATTTACACTAATTTCTGATATATAGGTGAAATAAAATATTTATTCAAATTCATTTAACTCTTTTTATTAAAAAACAGTTTTCTTTTCTTTTTCTTCTCTGTTAACTGATAAGTATGCATTCATTAGACTTCATAATACTGAAAATCGTGATTTTGACACTTTAGACAGCTTTATTTCTGAATATAACTCTTCTGGAATTATTTTTGACGTTTCTCTTATTAACATGACAGCTGAAATTCTGAACGTTAAAAATTAAACAGATTTGGCATACGGTAATTTTACCAAACAGTTTCAAATTTCATAAAAATGCACTAAAACTATGCTATGAAAATCAATAGTTAAAGCATGTAAAGCATTGAATTCTTTTAGGGAATTTTTCAAATTCTCATATAAAACTTTTGGTTCTGAAACACAATGAAAGCAAATATTTCTGATTAAAAAGTACACATTGTATGCTTTGTGGGGGGGGGAACAGGGCAGGCTATACATTTAAGCTTGCTCGGAGCACACTTCGAATATTTTATGCTTCCAAAACTTCTGAAACTTATCATTTCACTAATAAGAAATAAAAATAAATTTCTAAATAAATAAAATTCGCCTTTAATTTTTAGAGTACAAATTCCAGCCGTTGTATTTCCAATGGTCGTAGTTCCAACTGTCATATGTGACAATACTGTTTTAATATTAACTTTAATAGCAATTTCACATGCATATTGATTGTACAATATAGAGCTAAATTACATTTTATAAATAAGAGGGGGATTACATCAAAACATCTATTTATTTTCTAAAACAAAAGCTCCCTTTGCCTATCCTTTCTCTGATGGGCAAATGTCAGCAATAGTAATTTATAAACTATTCTTAAATCATCATTTAATGTGTAATAATATGATAAACACTTTCAACTACAAAAACATTCAATGGGTTCTTTATTTTAAATTATATCTAGAAAATGAGAGATTTATACATGATTGAGAAAGAATAAATGGAATACTAACAGATATTATTTAGAGAATTGTATCCATCTTTCTTCTTAAAAATAATTCTGCTCTGAATATTGCTTTAAAATGAAAAATTTTACCTTTCGCACGAATGCCAGCTTATATCATTAATAGATTTATTTCATGTAATAAATATGATCTTGTATCGAATAAATCATCTTTCTTTGTCGAATGTATAAAAGACCAAACGATTTCTGATTCCATTAAAAACAAAAAGATACTTCATTATTTATTTTTAAGGAATATTCCAGATATTATTTCTGCAATGGCATGAAATAAACTAAATGGTACCGATACTAAAAATTACAAATGAGATTTTTAAACAAAGACAGTCTTTGTTTTAAAGATTAAATGTCAATAAAAACCATTATTGATGTAAAGAACAATGTTTCATAAAATAATTTTGATTCTAATGCGTTTGATATCATTACTGAAATTCAATTTGGTTTATCGCATACAAATATGAAATAATTTTGTCCATCGTTTATCCACTGATGATGAAATTGAGTTATTTTTCAAAATAAATGACAATGTCATTTGATAAATCAATAAATAATGTTCTTTTTGGATACTGAATGCATAATATAATTTATTGGGTTGTTCGGAAAGTCATTTCGTTTTTTTTTTTTGT
>JAPMOQ010055692.1:12405-29505 GCA_026543055.1 Argiope trifasciata
TTTTTTTTTTTTTTGTCAAAATGAAAAGAAATTTTCGTTTAATGAATAAATTATTTATTAAATTATAAAATTGCCATTCTGGTCTAATACCTTTTGCCATATTTTTGGTAGTAACATGATTACACGCTCATAAAAGTTTTGGTCTTTGCTGTAAAAAAAAACTGATCGAGGTGGTTTTTGGCCTCCTCATTTGAAGGAAAAATTTTGCAAATCAGTTCTGGTACTGATGTACTGTTGACACATCTTCTCCACACATATTGGCTAATTTATTTCTGGCTTGACAACATTTTTACCTTTTATATAGCAAAAAAGAAAAAAATGACAAAAATGCTGTTTATTGCTCTCCATATTTAAAAGGGCACCATCCAAAAACTACTGCGAAGAATCAGCTGCACTTTTTCCCACTCAAGCCTTGCTATATCAGCTCTTAAAACATAAAATGATTTTGCGGTTTAAGTATGAAATTGTATGCGAAAAATACAATTAAATCCTCTGTCGGGAAAAAACGAAATTACTTTCCGAACAACCTAATAATAATAGATGTTTCGATTGCTCTGTTGCTCTATAAAAGCTTTCGGAAGTATGATAATAAAAAAAGAAAAATCGAAGCATACACAAACAATATTTGCTTCAAAATTCCCTTGATATATTTATGAATATTATTTAAACATAATTTAGTAGATGTGCCGCCAAATTTGTGAAATTTCAATTTGTTAAACTATGAGTGTCAAAATATGAACAGAGAAGATGTGGATGTAAGAATTGCATCCACCTACATCACGATACATTTTTATTTCAATGATTTTCTTAAGAGAACTTGATAGGAATTTTTTACCATTTGTCAATGTAAACAAATGACTCTCAGTTTCTTTCAAAAATCTGCACGAATGCTAGAGATTTTTATGTATTTGTTCCTAGTGTGAGGATTCTGGAAATAACAGTTTTATTATGCGAAAATTAATTATTAATTTATAAAAATGATAATTGTTTCAAGAAATAACATTTTAGAATGAAATTGACATAGATTAATTAAGATAAAAATTAGGAATTTAATCATTTAATTTGGATTTTAAAGCATTATTAAACACACTCGAGCATACGCACATGCACACTCCCATATATTATTGGTGAACAGTAATTACGAAAGGTTGATCTTGACTAATTCAAATCGACTAAATCTTGGGTATTTTACTGTCTATCGTGCGAATATACCTTTTAAGTATCTTTTTACAATATATTTTAACTATAAATAAAAAATATATTACTGCAGAAATATCTTGGTAAATGTGGCTTCTTACATTAAATTATGGATTTTTAACATCTATAAAAATACGCAATAATTTTTTATTTATTTAATGCAAAATGGAGGAAAAAAATACATTCTTATTTGATAATAATGGTTTAAATATTTTAATGTGATATTTTTTATTAAATAAATCCTTACTTTTTTGCATATAAAGAAATTCTGAAATGGAGAAAGTCGCTTAATCAGCACTAAGTTTTTTCTTATGATTTAAGAAAAAGTATTCTTTGCAAAAGTTAAAAAGTAAATAAAAATCTATCAAATTACATATATTTCAAATAACTTACTCTAAAGAAGATAATTATTACTCTAAAGAAGATAATTAGAAGATATTAATTATTATTATGTTTGGAAATATTTTTCCATAATGTAAATATATTGTTTAACTAATTCAAATCGAATAAGAAATTGCAAACTATCTACTATTTTTGAGATTACTGTAATTTATATCATAAACTCCATTTTCCTTGATACCAACTGAAGCAGTTCTAAATAATCTATTAAATTTTATATCTAATATCTTCTTCATTTCAAAATTATAACCGGCCCAAAGATTTTTGCCTCTGAAGAGATCTTAAATATAAAACTTTCATCGCACTTGCCCTCGAAAGATAATAAAATGCAAATATCATAAATCTCGAAAACGAATAATATATTCCGATAATCGATATTTAAAAATCGAATACGAATAATACTTCTCTAATTAATAATCCCAGGTTACCCTAATAAGATAGAGATTAGAAGGAGAAATCGTGGATTTCTACATTTAAGCGTAAATTGAAAAATAGTTAGAGTATTTGCAGATTTGAATCTCAAATTAGCTAGGGAGAAATGTGATTTATATTTTGATTCATTTTGTTTTCAAACAATCCAAAAGTTTGTTCTGTTATTGATAGTTAAATGTGAATGATTAATTGTTATAAGATCGATAACGTATAAATATGTGGAGCAACTAACTATGCATTAATGTATTAAATTTTTTGTCTAGATATCATTTTATTGATTTTTTTTATTATCCTAAAGAGTATAATTTTATATTGTTCAGAAATAAAGAAGAAAAGTTTTATATTTTTATTCGCACTTAGAGAAAAATTTTATTTTAAATTCATGTTTAAGACAGTGATTTTTAAGACAGTGATTACGAGCCTAATTAAATTATTTATCCAAAAAAATTTCAAATCGATAAGATTTATTATTATTCAGAGTATTTTGATAAAATGGTAATATAAATTAAATTAATATATATAGTGTGTAATATAGTACAAAATAAAAACCAATATCATTTTAAATAAACAACATATTTTTTATTCCTAATTTAGCCTTTTATTTAAACACTAGCCGCCTTTGGTGATCAGCTGGTTCGCCATGAGTAAAGCGTTCTAAAACTTTCATTAAATCACATATTCATTAGCCTTGAAGTAATTCCGGGCATTGATTGGCCTGAAATTAATGTTTCCTTTAAGATGATGGACGGGAAGTTCTAAAAGATTAAATGTAATTCAAATTCTAATTTAAAAATTCGGAATAAGGGCTCCGAGGGGCACATTCCCGACCCCCAAAGTATACATGTAACAAATTTGGTAGCTGTAGATGCCACGGTCTGGCCTGTAGGACGCCAACACAAACACATTGAGCTTTATTATAAGTATAGTAAAAAATGTTATTTTTTCATTAAAATCAGTACAAAATTTAAGAAATAGTTAAAATTAAAAGATTCAGTTATTAGCAGTTAAAGAGTCGATAACTTTATTCGGAAAAACTTTTGAGTTTAATGCTCTAATAATTTATCGGTTATGCTTCCAAAATATTAAAAATGTTTTTTTCGGTGATGCTGCCAAAATATTAAATGTTTTTTTAAAGAAAGCGAAAAAGGGAAAAAAAATATTGAATAAATATGATTTAGATCCGCTATACTCAACCTGCGGCCAGCGGAGGCTTTTTGGTTGGCCCAATTATTAAACTAGGTAGTTACAACTTATTTGTAAACAACTTCAAACTTCGCGCCCTTCAAAGAGTTGGTAATTGAATGGGAAGTATGGGAATGTGAGCGATATCAATAATTTGCTTAAATTGAAAACGCAAACTATCCAAATCTATGGTTGCGCAAACGATACGGAATACGCGGCGCGGGAATCCCCTTAAAGGTCTGTAATCTATGGTTGCGCAAACGATACGAAATACGCGGCGTGGGGAATCCCCTTAAAGGTCTTGTCACGCGCAAACGCGGACGGCGGGGCGACTTGCGAAGCTAAACATTGCTTGTCATGTGTAATGAGACGTGGGTTTTACTAATTGGCAAGTCGCCCCGCCGCTCGTGTTTGCGCGTGGCCAGACCGTAAGATCCATGGACCTAAGTGCGTGTCGCTTTGATTGTCGATCGAAACTAAACTTGTTATAAATTTAATCTAAATTATTAAACTAAATTTGTGTACGTACCCGCGTCCTCTGCCAAATAATAGTTTTGTTTTTAAATTAAGTATACCTATTATTTTCAAAATAATGTCAGGAGTATCGTCGAAGTATAAAAGAAAAATATCAAGTGAAAATAGATT
The DNA here is from genome assembly GCA_026543055.1 of Argiope trifasciata. Taxonomy (NCBI): domain Eukaryota; kingdom Metazoa; phylum Arthropoda; class Arachnida; order Araneae; family Araneidae; genus Argiope; species Argiope trifasciata. Next base: position 16,261 of record JAPMOQ010055692.1, read on the forward strand.
GTTTCAAGATGTGTGGGAATCTGGTTATTTTGTTGTGCCAAATAAAAACAACGCAGCTACTTGTTTGATATGTCGGGAAAGTATCATATTGAAGAAATACAATATTTCTCGTCATTTCACTTCAAAACATAAAGATTTCGACGAAACGTTTCCTCCCGGATCGTCTTTGAGAAATGAGAAATTGAGTTTTTTTAAGAGATCATTGCATGAGCAACAAAATGTTATGTTCGCGGCATTATCACAAGACTCGGCGGTAACAAAAGCATCATATGAAATTTCTTACATTCTTGGTAAGCATATGAAACCATTTACCGATGCAAAAATTGTAAAGGAATGCTTTATTAGTCCTGCTAATATACTTTTTGATAAATACAGTAACAAAAAACAAATAGTATCTGATATAAAAAAATACAGCTTTCGGATTCAACCTGCACCAGGCGTATTGAAGACATTTCTAAATTTATTTCCGATGATATATTAAAAAACCTAAGAAGATGCAAGTTTTTCAGTTTAGCATTTGATGCCAGCACCGATATTTCAGCAACATCGCAGTGCTCGGTGTTTGCTAGATATTGTACAGAAAACAATGAAATTCATGAAAACTTTTTAAAATTACTGCCAATGAAAGGTCAAACCCGAGGCACAGGTTACCTTGATACTATTTGTAATTTTTTAGAACATCATGAAATTGATGTGCAAAAAATCGTGTGTTTGTATACAGATGGTTGTCCTTCAATGACTGGATCCGAAAATGGCTTCATTTCATTATTTAAGAAAAAATATAATTGCAGCAATTTAATAACATTCCATTGTATTATCCATCAAGAAAACTTGGCGGCCCGTGCTGTACAACCAGAAATAGAAGCTGTAATGAAAACAGTTATCAATATTGTCAATTATATACGAGCAAAAGAACTGAACCACAGAAAATTTAAAACCCTTCTTGAAGAATTGGGAAGTGAGCACAGCGACGTTCTTTTGCATACCTCGGTGCGATGGCTTAGAAGAGGAAATGTTTTGGAAAGGTTTTTTTCATTACGCCATGAAATAATCCTATTTTTAGAGCAAAATAATAAAGGGTACCCAGAATTACAAAACGATGAATGGTGGTGTCTTTTAGGTTTTCTATGTGATATTACGGAAAAACTAAACAATCTCAATCAGAGTCTACAAGGCGAAAATAACATAGTGTCCAATATGGCAAATAAAGTGTTTGCATTTGAGGAAAAGCTAAGTATTTATTATAATGAAATAGAGAACAAACAGCTGCACAATTTTCCAACTATTATAAAAACCAGAGAGGATGGTATTAACATTTCAGAAGAAAACTGCTCCATAATTTCAAATTTTATAACTGCACTATTAAAGGAATTTCAAAAAAGGTTTCAAGATCTCAGAAAAATAAAAAATTGTTTGTTACTTGTAGAAAATCCATGGCATTTAAAGACACCAACTATTTCTGTGTTGACTTCAGTTTTAAATTGTAATTACTCGGAGTTGTTTGATGAATTTATTGATTTTAAAAATGACACCAACCTGGAAGTAATTTTCAAAGAAAAAAGGGGAAAAAGGGAATATGTGGAATTTTGGAGCATTGTTCCCCAAAAATATAAAAGCGTGCAAAAATGTGCCCAAATAATGCTAACATTTTTTGGGTCAACGTATGTGTGTGAATCATCTTTTTCAAAGACGAAATACACAAAGAGTGTATATAGAAATAAACTGACAGATTCCCATTTGGATGATATAATAAGAGTAGCATGCAACGACAAGCCAGTTATTGATAAAGTTTTAAAAAAATGCTCTCAGTTCCAAAAGTCTCATTAGATATACATATAAGTAAATAAGCATCTTTGTTAAAAGTTCTTTTTTACATTAAACTAAATAATTCATTAGGTTGATATTACTTTTTCATTTATACACCTAATTATTTTTTACTTGCGGCCCGGGCTACCGTGACTGAAACGTGTTTGTGGCCCCTATAAAAAAAGGTTGAGTATGGCTGATTTAGATGTTTCAAACGATAACAGAAACCTTGGCTTTGCATTTATTTTTGTAGAAACTATCACATTTTATAATGCAAAAAAAATATTGAATTAATGATACAGATATTACAAACGATTATAGAAATATGCCTTTAAGTTGGGATTCCAATGCATATCCTGTCTAAATTTAATCAAGTTTACAGTAAATAAAGAGGATTTGCTTAATTAATTATTTAGATACTGCAAACGACTATAAAAACCTTTGCTTTACATTTATTTTTTTAGAAAATATCACATTTTTTGTTTCTTTTATTTTATTCAGTCACGTGATGAAAGTTGCATTTCTTTAGGCTTGATTTACGATAGTAGTTTTTTTTTTTTTTTTTGAACTTCCGCCATAGTTTTCTTTTATTTTATCCATTCATGTGCTAAAAGTTGCATTTCTTTAGACTTGATTTACGATGATAGTTTTTTTTTTTTAATTTGAACTTCCGTCATTGTTTTCTTTTATTTTATCCGATCACGTGCTAAAAAAAAGCGTGGTTAAAATATTTCTTTAAAAATTCGTTAAAAATAGAAGTTAAGTTATAGATTAAAATACTGATACCATTAGAAAGCTAATTTTTCAATCTTTAAATTGATGTAAAAATCATGTTTGTGCGATAATATTTTCTTAAGTTATAGCGGAAAAAAGTCAAAATTTCGCTTAATTTTTAATTAATTCAAATTCTAATTAAAAATACGGAAAAAGGGCACCCATGTGCACATTCCCGACCTCCAAGCTATACATGTACCAAATATGGTAGCTGTAGTTCAACGGTCTGGCCTGTAGAGTGCCAACACACACACACTCATTGAGGTTTATTATAAGTATAGATCAGTGATTCCCAAAGTGGTCTATATCGACCCCTAGGGGTCTATGACAACCAGCAAGGGGTCTACGTCAGCGAAAACAAAATTTGGGGGTCCATGAAATGAAAATGGGGATCCACGATAGTAAATCTCAACACATACACTGATAGTACCTATTTACTCACATCATACTATCTTATAATATCAAAACATTTACATTATTCATAAAAGTACCTATGAAGTAAAAAATTTTTTACATATGTTTATAAAATTGTGTAAGCTGTAAGCTTATTTCATTAATTTTATTTTGCCCATAGATGACTGATGCCATGTCCGAATCTAGCCGAGGAGATTTAAGATTAACCCTTACAAAATTGACGCCAAATGTTGATAATTTATTGTTAAAGCATCAGGCTCATCCTTCTCATTAAAAATATTGACTTTTTGCTTATGTTAGTTTATTTTATGTTACATAGATTTTACATAACAGATACGAAATTTTATTTTGAGTAGTATAAATTTAAATTCAATTAATAAATGTATAAATCAACATGTGTTTTTACTTTAAGTTTTTAACAGTAAACTTCACTACAGTTAGAAATTTACAGGAAATCAATATCAGGTAAGTAGGGGGGGTCTATTCAATACGGAAAAACATGGCAAGGGGTCTACGACACAAAAAAGTTTGGGAAACTCTGTTAAAGATATAGATAAGTGTTGGGAAGGTTTTGGTTAAATCATTGTATTAAACATTTTTCATTGATAACAATGATGATATATAGTTATATATGACACAAAATCATTACATTTAAATTGAAATCATTATTTTTACTCTTATTTTCATTATGTCCAAAACAAGGGAAATAATTTATTTTTATTTGTCTTTCATGTAAGTCGAATTATTTCAAAGACACCTTTTATAATTAATTGATATCTAAAAAATAGTAATTAGGCAGTTTTCAATAATTTGAATACAAAAAAAAATTTCTATGATAGCAATAGTAGTAACAATAAAATTTCAGAAATAACAATAAACAACATATTTTAAACAACAATAAACAAAATACTTTAAAGAACATGTATTTTTATAATTAATATTGTTTAAAACCTTTTAATTAAAATATATGATTCCAACAATTAATAAACTGAGAAAATCCAGCTTCAATAGCAAGCATATTATATATGGAATATATATTATGTAATTGAGGCGTACTAAAATTGGATTTCTTGTATAATACTTTATTTTTTTATTATTATTTGTATTAAATTAATTCAAAATTTAAAATATATGTAGAATAATAAATATTGATTACAGTATAAAAATATTTTTTTCTCCTAAATATATTTCAAATGTGAAAAATTATTCTATTCTTTACTTTTAACAACAGTTTACTTCAAATTTTTGAATTTTACTATAAAGAACCAATTCTTATCTTAATATATGTTAAAAGTTATTTTCAAAAGCATGTTTGTTTCTGAAAATGAAAAATAATAATTTCAGGAATTAAAATAAGGTCATCATCTATTATTGAATCAATTAATCAATAATAGATGTATTATATATAGATGTAGATGTTTATATATATTACCATATTTTTTTTTCTATAATATAATTTATTTTTCAAGTTTTAATACAGAGAAAAATAATATTTCTCTCCCAATAATAATGTGTTTTTTAATTTGAATAATTTGAATTTGAATTCCCAATAATAATGTGTAATTTGAATAAATATTTATCTTAGCAACTTAAAATATCTGAAATACCATCGCATTAAAAAACATTTTATTAGTTTATTTTTACTGGATTTACATTTAGAATACAACGATTTTTTTCCATATTTATGCCAAACGATTTTCCCATATAAATTCCACATTCATATCCATTTGAATATTTATTAACTCAGATCTAACTCTAGGAAAAAAAATCGTCATCTAAAAAAAAACTGACCAAAAAATTATTCTAATCTATTTTAGTTTGATAGCTGTAATTATATCACTTGTAATACAAAAAATATTCGACGCAATCAGGAATTCTCAGAAACGACAGAGAATTGCCATCACATTTCTCGACCATCTATAACTTCATCTGTCCGCTCACCATCTTTTCAGCAGTTCGGTGTAATAAAACGGTGGAGGAAAAAGACCGATGAAGCAGAAGGGAATACTCGAGTCCCTATATTTATCATCAAGACATAAAAGCCTTCGAAGCAGTCAAGCCAATTGAGAGGTAATTGAATCAGATTGGCTGAGAAACTTTTCTGGGCAGCTGGCTATTTATGAAGAAAAATATTTATTCATCAAATAAAATCATATGGCTTTTCTGCAATTCTGTAAATATAGTGAATAAGTTAGGGAAAAAAATATAGGTCATGGTTAAAAAATAACATAATGATGGCAACTGTACTAATATAATATATAAATACTTTTTAATATTTAAAAAGAGGGAAATTGATAAAAAAAAATGGTTGAAACATTCTTTGTGTCTCACATTGATTATAGACCTAAAATACTGAAAACCCAATAGTAAATAAATTAACCATCAAATAACAAATGTAGGAAGTTAAAATAATTTCCATCTAATATTATAAATTTTCATACAGTTTATCAATAAATATACAAGCATTTTTATAGTTACAGAATTATATACACTTATCAGAAAATGCCTGCTTACAAAAGCACAGTAAACATTTTAAAAAGAAGAAAAGCACAAAAGCAAAGTAAACAATCCAGAGAAAATAAAAGAGGCAATATTAATTTAATTTTTATTTAAAGTATTTCTTTGTCAATTCATTAAATGTCAGTAATTATTTCAGAAGTATAGCATACATTGTTTTAAATTAATACTAATAATAATTTAAAATTACTCTAAAAATTATCGAAAAAAAAATTGCGTTCAGAGGAAGTAAGTCTCCAAAAATTACTTCTATGAACTACATTTGAACTTTTAATTTCTGGTTGGATAACTTTTATGTCTCAGAATTTATGAAAATCGTTTAGGCATAGGCTGAACTAGGAATAGATTTTATGATTTCTTTCCATCCTAATCAGACTTTTCATCATATCTTTCAATGTTATGTTATGTTGCCAAATCTTGCGTTCCAATAAGTCCTATAAATGGAATTTTAGTGTGGTAATTGTAATGGAGTATGAAACTGATTTTGGATATTGTACAACAACCAAAACTTTACGTTGTGGGCAGTGTGTTTTAGATCATTGCCTTGTTGGAAAAAAAAGTTGTCCCCAAGACTAAAATCTTAAGGGCTCTGTTATAAATTTTCATTTTTAATATATTCAAATATCCCATATGATCAAATGTGGAGTCTATAAAAATTAATTCTTAGAGTTTGTGTATTATATACGCTTAGAAGATATTTTTATGAATTATAATTTCAGATAAAATATTCGAATAAAATGTTATGAATTTTGAAATTGAACTATTTATTAACATTTTTCCTATCCCCATTAATAAATTATAAAAGATCAACTCTTAACGTTTTATCGTTTTTTGCCCTTTAAGATCAATATTAATCACAATTTTCTTATTTTCCATTTTAAGCTACTAAAACAAATGTTAAGAGATGGTTTATGAGTCTAAGAGTTACCACAAAACCAAACTTATTAACCTACAGTGGTTTTTTTTTTCTCTTCGCTACTGATGCTTCCTATAATTGTCATATGTTTTTAAAAATAAATAGTTATCATCTAGAATAACGTATCTTGAAGAAGAAAAAAGAATAAAACGTAGAATGTTTGCTCCATTTTGGGTTCTTTCCTGAATGACGGCAATCTATTAATCAGTTAAGTACTTTATCATTCCATAATGCAGATTTCAAGTTAAAACATAAAATTATTTTTACTTTGATGATAAAAGGCTTTAAAAGATTGCTAATAGACAAATGGAATGAACTTAATCGAAAAGCTCGGAGTATTAATGAGATTATTCGATCCGAAAAAAAAAAGAGTTAGAATCCCATAAAGAGGATAAAATGGAAACAAAGATACAAATGGAAAATCTAACTCCCATATCTTCTTAATAGGATTAAAATATTCAAAAATAATCTGTAAAAGCACTCATCACTGTTTAAATTAATGTATAATCAACAAAATTTCCGAATTTAAAATAATCTGAAAGAGAATAAAGTATGTTACCATTTAATTTCAAAAATAGAAAAACCAAATTTGAATATTTAGATATTTTCTTCGTCATCATCATGCTAAGAAGATTACTTTCCCTTTCAAAATTCTTTTTATATACATTCTTAAAAAAAGATGTGATACTTTTGTTTTTCACAAATAAATGTATCAGTTTTATATCACAAGGCCAATCAAAACAATTCGTGGTTTTCAAAGATGTTGCCATGTAGGATAGACAGAAAAAGTGTTATCATTCTTCGAAGCACAATACTTTCATCCGCAAATAAATAATATATATTACGCCGGAACCTCGTTTAAATTTATAACTGCAGTAAGATGTTAAAGCATTTGGGACACATTTTTTTGTTGCAGATTTATACTAAATTCCTTTCTTTAGTATTCAATGAATAAACTAATAAATCTGAACAAAAAAAAATCAAACTATTATTAGCACCAACGCATTCGATTACTTATAATCTTTTTATGTTTAAAAAAATGAATTTATCATTAAATAATACATAATCCCTTTAAATAATTTTTTTACACTAAACAAATACCGAGATGAGATTCAACAACATTTATAAGAATGTATCAATAATATCAAGCTAATATTTAACGTGATTGATACGAGAGAAAATAGTATGGAACTTTTTGAAAAACTAAACGCGTTGTTATTTCACCTATGAGACTTTGGAACAGTCATATCTTAAGTGAAACTATTTTGCATATGAAATTCATAACACAAAATCATACCATTGCTAAGGAATGTAAATGTTTTGGAAATAATGTTTAATATTAAAGCATAACTAGCTTGCTACGCTTACAGAAAATTTCCTCCTCGAGGAATTAATGTCTTCCGATAATATTTAGCATGTGAATAAGAAAGGTTTTTAAATAATACTTTTATATTGCTGAAAAAGAATATTCTTTTTTTATAAAAACGTCTAATTCCCTCACGACTAAAACAGATATGCTTTCACATTAATATAGGATAAAACCATTTATTTTTGAAACTCTGGAATACAACCAAGGGTTCTGACGCAAATGGAGCACCTATATAAATATTCCCTAATGAGATTAAAAGAAGCCCATTATTTAGTAAAAAAGTTGGCAACATCTACGGAAAATTGGGAATAATCTGATTTTGCTTTTTGAACTTAAGAAAGAGAGTAGGATATCTTTGTTTATCTGAAACGAATATAAATTTCAAGTTTGAAGATAATGTTTATTATAAGAAGAATGAAAGAAAACGAATTCATTATATTAATGATTCAATAAAATCTATTTCAAAAGGATTACTAAAAGAAAGACTAAATAAATTGTTTCAAGGTTATCAATGAGTTTATATAAATGAAGATGGAAAAAAAGGTATTAGGAAAATGTTTTTGGTATTATGAGATAACTCAGTATCTAATTTGTAGTGGAAGCTTTATAAGCCATATAACATACTCAAGATTGAGTCATCACTTTTAGTCTTGTGGTCTTGTCATCTGGTTACCATCCGTAAGGTCCAAGGTTCGATCCTAGCTATCGCCAATAGCAACAATATCAGTCCTTTCCTTTTCAGTTAGTGAGTTTTCCTTGCCTTGTGAGTTCAACCCATAGTCACCATTTGTTTAAATATTTTTTGTGTAGGATTTGTCACCAATGGGATTCTCTACGGAGACACCTAAATGGTTTGTGTCTCTTTTCTTTCGAAAAAATCGGGAATTTCAGCCGTTTGGACAGAACGTTTAGCGAAGCTCCAAGGATATCTTTTACTGAATACTGTTAACTGTAGTGTGTTGCTGTGTGCTGTCCTGTCTTCGTCTCTGCTGTAAATATTTGTTATCTGTTAATTCTTTTTTATTATTAAAATTATTTTTTGAAAAGACTGTTCTTCGCTCTTAAGATCTAAATATTCGGTTTTGAGGCTCGCTGACATTTTGCGAACAAAGTCGGAAAACAAAAAGTTACATCAATCTGTTAAAATGCTTATTTAATTAAAATTATTTTTTTAATAACTTCAAAATTTGAGAACCAAAACACAATGCTAATGACAGCATTAACGTATTCTGTGTGGCGTTAAGAGATTTTTTTGCAAAAGGAATTAATTAATATTAACTAATATTTTAAGCACATCCTTGATATCTTTTATAGGCTGCAATTGAAGAGTATTGTTGAAATATTTTTTCCCTTTCAAGAGTTTATTCTACATATATCTGTCTGATTTTTCAAAAGCTTTAATTTGGCATACATTACTCATTAGCTTATTATATTTCAAGAAGCACTTGATAAATACCAAACTTTTTTTCGATTTCAGTGTAAATAAATACTTTATTTATTTATTTTGTATTATTTTTATTCGTATTTTGAAGGATAGACGATATTTACTTCAAAAATTAAATATATTATGCTGTTTCCAGTGTATTATAATTAATTTCCTAAAGATACGTTTTGTGTATCAGGGCTAAATATATGTATTCAGTGGAGACAGCGAAGGAAATGAAAGCGAATAATTAATGCCTTAATCTAAATTAACCCAATAATTTTAATATCAATTGAACACGTACAACCGCATTTTTTTTATGGAATAGGAGATAAAAATAAATTAAACTTTGTACACTTCAAGGTGTCCTTTAAATGCAAGTTAGAAACCCTCTTTGTATTTTTCTACTTCTAAGATTAAAATATTTTATTTCCTGCTATTCTTTATTTTGTTTGCAAATCAAAAAATATTTTTTTACATTACATTTTCTGTAATACTTGAAATATTTCATTTTTATATTTTTAAGAGTTAAAAGAAATAAGCAATGACTTTCAGAATTCATTGGACGAATATAACTCTGTATTACAATTATTGTTTGTAGAAATTTTAATGAGAAACAATTGAAAATATATGAGTCCTATCATAGTCCATCTAATATATATTTTTTATATACCTTCATTTCATAAATAGGTAAATGTCTTAGAACTATGTCACATGCTTTACTTCTATAACAAACTAACTCAATTCCAATTTTTCTTTCATAGAATACCTTCCCGTTAAGGATAATAAATAAAAAATCAAATTGATATTAATGAACTTTTAAAATGCACGCATTTTTAACAGTGAGCTAAAAATAATGTTTATTATTTTCTAATTTTTAATTATTTCTTTATAATTAAGTATTCAAAATAATTACTGAAATATGAAGGGTTTTTTTTTCAAATATTCATCAAAACAACGCCACTTGCATAGACCAAAATTTAATTAATTCAAAAATTAAGTTTTTTTTTCTGTTAAACTCCAAACATAATGGGATAAAGAATTTTCATAGCTAATATACAAGTGTACACAGGACAAAACTAGAGTACATACAGAAATTGATAAAAAATTCCATTGTAAAATATCATCTTTACAAACATAAAACAATTCAAGTTCAATAAAAGTGAAAAAAATTTGCTAGATATAAAGAAAAAATATCCATATCAAAAGTATCTCAAACCTCCTTAGATAATGAATTTCATTCCGTTTGTATTTTTCTCTGCCTTCGATCTCAATACCATTTTCAGTCCTATCGACAGATTTCAATTTGGCGCTCTTTTGATGACATATGCCTCTAAGATTCTTTTTCCTCAAACGGAAACTGTGCAAACAAACTACGTTGGTGGCAAGGGATATAAAATAGAAAATTTGATAAGCTTCGAGGTCTAGTTGAAAAACGTTTTTAAATAAAGTTCTCGAAGACTGAAGTAGTTGACTTTTATACAACAAATAAAAATGAAATTGAACATAGATCTTTGTTTCATTTGGATCAGAATCTCAGAAAAATGACCCCTTGGCCTGACAGAGTTGATAGAGAGATATCGATTTTGAATTGTTGGCGTTTGCTAAATGATTTCCAATTTTGACCTTTCGCTTCATGGGGAAGTCCCCAGTTCCGTTTATAGTAACGTCCATTTGTAGCATGCCGTTTAAAAGTATTGAATTTACTTAAATTCTTTTTTAAGAGAAGAAAAAATTTATTTATTTTATAAATGTCCCGTTAGGTGGCGTGAAAGGATATAAACTTTTCTTTTTTATATTTAGATATGAGTTATAAGAATCATTATAACGCAACTCAATTTTTTATTCCTAAAAGCAAAAATTATTCTTTTATCAGCAAAAGTTTGTAACTCCGTTAAAAATTCTGTTTTTCAAACAAGCTGCACTTATTAAACACATTTAATTATAAAAGAAATCACCCTTTTTATTGTTCTACATTTTTGTCTTGAATTTCATCATTATGCCAAGTACAAAAGGAGGCCCAAAGAACATAACACATTTAAGTGTGCGTTTAAGTGTAATTACACATTAAAAGTGGGCGTATATTGAATGTAATAAAATAGGAAGCTACAAGGTCAATCCATTCAATTGATCTAAAAATGGAATAGGGGTGATCGAAAGTCCATCACTAGCGGTCTCACAGACCGCCTGTCTCCAGTTAAAGGTTAAAACATAGTTAATATGTTTTATACTCATAGAATATAATTAATTAATTGCTTATTTCAAATTTTCATTCTTGAAATCTTATTATTCCATTAAATCGCATAGATTTAGTCTTAAATAATATATATCAAATCCCTTAAGCGAAGCAAAGTCATAATGAAATTCTTTGAACTAATATTTCAGGACATCATTACGGAATTAGGATACAAGACAAGACAATTAGCTTTCATAAATGCTTTATTAATAATTTTTATCACTTTAATCATATTCTACGATTTCAATATCAGCAACCTAAACCTAAAAATGTGTACAATAGACTTTAAAAGCAAAGTTCTGTAAATTTTACGGAAGTAGAATATTTTAATCCCTTTTGTACTCTTTGCTAAACCAAGCACAAATTCGATCCAAACTTTTAGCTCCCTGACAACTCCAGTGAAATCCGCCAGCGACGAATTGGAAATCAGTGAATATTCATGAAATAGCAGGAATGCGAGCACAACAAAAGACTGAAAACTTTCGAAACGAATGCTAATGATAATCTGATTATTAAATCGGCATTTTTTTCCGGTACTCACTGTTTTCTGAATCTTTTACTACAGTCTCTTACTTTCAGTGAAAATGCAAATGTTTACAATAATCCGATATATTAGAGACTTGCAGTTAAATGGAATCGCTGAATGCTAACGTAAACTTTTTTTTGTGGAACAAAATACATTTTTTTTTTTTTTGCGTTTAGAATTGCATAGTAGATTTTTTACTAGACATTGAGAAACTTCTATAATAAAAAATTATATTTAGTCTTGAGTTAAAACAGTTAAATATATTTAAATATTCCAGTTTGAGTGGACTTTCTTTTCGAATGTTTAAAATAAAAACATATATTTCATGTTTAACCTTAAAATTGTATTGTAAATATAAGTGTTCTTCGATTTATTTTTGAAATTTTGAATTTACTTTATAGATAAGAGAATAAACTTTAATTTAAATGGAAAAAAATATTGTAATCTCAAATATTTTTCTTTAAATTTCATTTTATAATACGCATAAAATGAGTCATTTTGTTGAACGCATTTTAACCTAGTCAATGGGTATTAATGTTAAGGTTGAATGAAAATATAAGATGCCTTAATAAGATCATTTTATTTATTTATTTATTTTCCTATTTGTTAGCATTCAAATTCAAGAAATGTGTTTTTATATTTGCTGTATTTATTTGTGCATTTATATTTGTATATTTTTACAAATTTCCTTCATTAATATTATTGTAAGCCCCGTAGTTAGCTTTTGAAAATTAATTTTTTGATTACTGTGGAAATTAAGGAAAATATCAGAATAAAACTTACGTTAATGACGAGATTATTGTTTTTCATGAAATGACATTAAAGTGCTTTCACAATTTAAAACTTTCTCAAATCATAGAATGAAAGCTATTAAATTACTAAATAAAAAAATAGTAATGGACAATATTGTTCGTCGAGAAAAGCTGACTTTCAATTATTTCATGGAATTTCTCAGAATCTACAGAAAAACATTTAGTTGCATGACACATTAACAAAAATGGATACTAATATCAGATTAGTTATAGAACATTCTAATAAAACCCATGATAGAAGGATTCAATTATTTGTATTTTAAAGAGAACTGGAGGTTTTCTTTATCTTTCAGTCAAAACCTTGATTATTGAAGACAGTACAAATAAGCTTCATCGACAAGTTAATAAGAATTCAACTGCTGCCATAAGGTGGTTATTATTGACAATATCTCAACTTTAATTTTAGTCCTTGAAAAGCTTAAATTTTTCATATTATACTCATGAAACTCATT
>JAPMOQ010055708.1:0-31997 GCA_026543055.1 Argiope trifasciata
TTTTTTTTCATTGTGTTGAATCGAATTTTTTATAAATATTGTGAAGTGGTTTTTTTATTAATATGAAAGTTACATGTGACATGCGTTTGCAAAATACTTGAATAAAGTATTGTTAAAAAAGTACATACATTTCGTGAAAATATAAATAAGTTTAAACATATATGTGTTATTCATGAAGATGAAAAAAATAAAGCAAATGCAGTAGACAGTTTTTTTTAAAAAACTGCTATTTTATGCATACCACATCGAACTTACTTTTTTTCTGATTTCTTACGTTATGTGCGTGGATTCGGAATAATAATTTAAGGTATCCGACTACATTAAAAACACAGATTTCCAACAACATTTGAGAATACTTTTAAATCGTTATTTCTTGTAGTTCAGACTTTCCTCTTTCAAAAAGAGTTTATCATTTTTAAGAAAAGGAAGGCCTGTCCTATAATCCTGTTTCACATATTTTTTTTCAGCAAAAATTTGACTTTAACTTCCATTTTCTCAAAACTTTAATTTTTATTAAAAATCTCCACCGTTTAAATGATACCTCAAAAACTAATAGAGATATTGCATCAAAATTTCAGCGTGTGTTTTAAATGATATTTGGAATGCAATGAACCAAAAGTTTTATTGTTGGGGAGATATTTTTGCATTTATAGGAGTTTCTAGAAAAATGAAGATGTGAATTTATGGGAAAAAATGAATATATACGCATATTTTAGCCCATCACTTCTTTGCATCTCAAACTCTTTCTTAGACATGGGTTCATTTCATCCACCGTTATATTCTATAACTTGTTTACAAAGAAAAAGATGATTATTGCATTACTATTTTGTGTTGATATTGATTTTTGTATTTCTCAAAATATATTGCATTTTCAAATAATTTTTATGGTATCAATAGTGTTTTGTATTATAATTGAAAATATGTCGAAAAACCATAGTTTTAAATGGTTTTTTAAAAATCCAATTCTTCAAAATTTTTCTTTCGAACGTAGTCGGATACCTTAAAAATAACCTTGTTTCTTTGATGATTTGTAATTTTATGCTGGTATTTATTTCTAAGTTATAAGAATCTTTGCAAGTTGTTTCCTGAAGTGAATTAAAGAATCATTAATATCATCTCGTTGTTTCGGAATTTAGTATTAAAACATTCTAAATATCACAAAAAAGAAAATAGAGTAAACTAATAGCTTAACCTATTACTAGAGACATGAATTTCTTCACATGTTCTGAGACATGGAAACAAAACGACTCTATTGTAATTTATCTTTTTTTTTTTGTCTTTTGTAATTTATCTTTTTTTGTCTTTTGTTATTTATCTGTTTTATAAACAGCATTGGAATTTATTTAGAGATACACTTAAAATTAATCGATATACAATTAATATTGAAATTTTTAATATTAAATATTGGGAATATATTATTATGAAAACCTAAAGAATCTGTTAAAGAACGCTTTCTTTGTTTATATATTGTGGGATGACACTAGTTTTTATAACTCTTCAGAATTTAACAATTAAAAATAAAGAATACAATTCAGATTGTTATGCAAAATAAGTAGAAATTTTCTAGTACAGTAAAAGGGCCTTATTCACGCTTCCTTCATTCGCGTTTTCACTATTTGCGGATTAAAAAAATGCGACCCAGTTCCTATATTCGAGGCTATAAATTTCTTTATTCGCAGATCTAATAAGTACATACATCAAAATAAAAGGATTCCAACCCAATATGCTTTGTAAATGCCGTCAAATGGACTAATAAAAAAAGTAAAATAGATCTTATGACAATTTTGTCTAAAGTATGTTGGTAAATGCAATCTGCAAACATAGCCGAAATCGCGAATGGAATAGGACGAGATCTGTTCGAACAGATAGAATCAAGTGAAATTCAGGAATTGCATGAATCGCAAAATGAAGATCTGACTGAAACCGACTTGGAGGAAATGTTAAATTCACAGCCCGTTGAAGAAAAGACTTAAACAAGCACTGGAAACATGACATTTAATTTGTAAAATCTTAGTGAATGGCAAATGAGCTTTGCGATTTCTTCAGGAACGTCTATGGAACGAAGTCTTATTTTTAAGAGGCAAATGGCTAATGCGACTGCTGCGTACCCGTACTCCAACCCGATTTATCTTTTGTAAATGCTGCCAAATGGACTAATAAAAAAAAGGTTTCTTATTACAACTTTGCCTAAAGCATGTTGTTAAATCATATCGCCGAGGACTTTGATATAAGCCGCCTTCGCCGCGATCGGTGCTTTTTAGAATGTAAACAAACAGAATGAAAGCAACCTTATTACTCAAATATATTTCTAGAATTAACGACTACGAAACAAGGTAGAACTAACGATTAAGAAATGAAAATTTACTCACCTCATTCCGAAGATTCATTTGAATCTGACGCAAAGAAGGCAGATCTCAAAGACTATTTTATCCATTTTAATGTAACGGTTAAATACTGGAACAAATTATACGAATACAGTATAGATGACTGAATTGAATATAATAATCCACCAGAAACATGAATAAGAAAATAAATAGACAGGAAATAATAATTTATTATATATTTGTTTTTTTTTATTTTGCCACCTAGGAACGTATCCCCTACAATCCCATATAAAGTACCATTCCGTATTCACGGTTTCTGTATTCGCGGCATATTTATGGAACATATACCCCGCGAATAAAAAGCTTTTACTGTACGTTACATATTTTTTAATCACACTTTACGAGTTATGAAGTCAATGATCCCATTAACAGTAACGGAAACTTTGAAAAATAATAACTAGATTATGGGCATGTGTTCAAACTTGGACTTCAGCCAGCATACTTCTGAAAGAATAACTTGAAGATTGTATTCAAGGATAAAATACCACGTGACAATCAGAGATAATGAACAACGCGGAGTCATTTTGACTGCCGTTTACAGTTACGGGTTCATCTGTTTGATGAAGTAAAGAACCTTCAAAATCATTTAAATAAAGGGAAAAGATTATAAATTTATTTTAAAAATTTATATTTAATATATATACGTTTTTTTATATTTTTTAATTATTTTTATTTTTTGAAAAACAAACATTAGGAACGTACTCTGATTGATAAATATTTACATCTTAAGGGTTATGTCGATATTTCATATCTGCCATTCAAAATCCCAGTCTGAATTGTGTATGCCTGCCTTAGCCTGTGTGGGTTTTTTAATTCACTTAAAATGTTAATGCATAGTTATTACATGTATACCTAAAAAGTAAAGGGATTTCTTTGATGTCCTAATATTTTTTTTATTTATCATGAAACAACATCTTTTGTTGTTACTTCTTTTAGACAAACTTTGTATATAATGAATGTAATTTGTATATTATGAATATTGACTAAAAAATTCAATACCTGTAATTAATGAATATATTTACCGTTTCTTATAATTTTGAGAATATGTGTTTATCTGTATGTATCATTGCATTTTATTGAGCAGACAATATATAAATAAGTTTAGAAATATCTTTGCATATTACAAACCGCATTTTAGTGTAAATTTTTTTCGTTTGAAAATTCAAATAAAATTTCGAATGATTAAAAATCGACAAACAGTTTAATAAATTTTGGTGATAATTTCTAAAAATATTATATTGAAAGAAATTTTTATCTCTTTAGCTAATTTAAAATTATTTATCTATAAATTTATATCGTTATGAAATTGTGTATTCTTACATTCTTTATCTTCGAATTAAGTAAACTTTTCTGCAAAATTAGCTACAGACTTAATTAGTAAATATTTTTTAATATTAAATAATATATCTTATTTTCTTAAAAAGGCCTCGTTAAGCAATGTCTAATTACCTGTTAGATAACGGGATAACTACATTTCTCTGCTAATATTACAACTGTAACATTCGTTCTTGGAACCTTTCGGGTGGTATTCAAGTTTTCGAAATTATTTATGCCCATTAGTAAGGAGAATAAACTTGCTAAAATGAATTCATTATGCTGTCATGATTTTGTTTTGAGTTGATATGTCTCTTTCTTTTGGAATTTCTTAGTTGTCTTTAACGAAACTGCCTTGATATTATTGTTTTTAACTGTTTTTATATAGAATTTTACGTCTATAAGAATAAAAGGATTTTACTTTAGCTTATATAAAAATATCTAATTTTATGTGAACCACGAGAACAACTGCGTTTTTCGGCATCTATGATATCATGCCTTATTTCATTCATGTGACCTTTAAGGTAGTATTCCAGTTTTAGAAATTGCGTATTCTCATTAGTAGTGGGGTTAAACTTGCTCAAATGAATTAATTATGCTTTCATGTAATTACTTTGAGTTGATCCGCATGTTAATTTTGAAATTTCTAAGTCATTGTTATCAAAGTAGTTGAACTACTCGTATTACTGTTTTTAACTATTTTCCTATTTATAATTTTATTTCGGTAAGAATCAAATGTATATATTTCACTTTGGTAACTATAAAAATATAACTATAAAACATCTGCAACCAATTAGATGTTAGACGATGGATCAAATACGTTTCTCTACAACTATGGTATTATGTAAGAGTACATTCATGTTACCTTCAGGTGATATTCCAGTTTTAGAAATTTTACATGCTCATTAGTAGTGTGACTAAACTTTCTCAAATGAACTAATTCTGCTGCTAGGTTTTTGCTTTGAATTGGTTCGCCTCTTAAATTTGAAATTTCTAAACTATTATTTCCAAAATAGCTACCGTATTACTATTTTTCAACAGTTTTTTAAGATAGAATTTAAATTCGATAAGAACAAAATATACACAATTTACTTTAGTGTCTATAAAATATCTAATTTGAAATTGACGACGGTAACAACTATGTTTCTCCATAACAATGACATTATGTAACATTTCATTCATGTTACCCTCAAGTGATATTTCATTTTTAGAAATTTTATATGATCATAAGTAGAGTGACTCAACTTCCTCAAACGAACTAATTCTGCTGCTAGGAATTTTCTTTGAATTTTTCCGCCTCTTAATTTTTGAGTTTCCAAACTATTCTCATCAAAATAGTTACGATATTACTATTCTTAACTGTTTTTCAAAATAGAAATTTGCTTAACATCTAATTTGATGTTAATGGTGGATTTCTCTGCAACTATGACATTATGTGACATTTTATTCATGTGCCCTTTTAGCTTGATAAATTACTTATACTCATTAGAAACCGGGCTGAACCTGCTCAAATGAATTAATTCTGCTGTCAGGTTTTTACCTTGAATTGATCAGTCTTTTAATTGTAAAATTTCTCAGCTATTGTTACAGAAACAAATCATTTATGACGTTTTTCTCATCATTTCTGTAGAGTAAAACTTCAATAAGAACAAAATGTTTATATTGGTATTAACAAATGTATTTCATATATCACACAATTATTGGATTTACTTAAAGATTATACTAACTTTACTTTTATGAATGTTTCAATTCACTTAAAATAACATTAGACGTTTTCATATTGGCAGAATTTTATAAAACGATAAACCACATGAATCAAAGAAGCAATATAAGTCATGGTATTTTGAAGAAGCAATAAATTGAGTTTTTTTATGAAATAAATTAAGATTAACTCCTTACACAATGTCTTATTAGATGTTAAGCGGTCAATTATATAACTGCAAATATGCCACTAACTTCAAATATGCCGTCATGTAGCCTTTCAAAGTGGCATTAATTTTAGTAACTTCATATGTTCCTTAAGCACTTTACTATTTTGCCTATCATACTTGCATCTATTTATCGAATGTTGATAGTTGTAAGCAAAAAATAAACCATTCATAACGATTATAATTCAATATTAAAATTACTTCGAATACATAGATAAATCAAGTGTTCAATGGATTTCCATTTAAATAAAAATAAGAAAAATAGAAGGTGTATTCCCAAAATAGAAAGTGTCATCTTATTAGATAGTAAATAAAATAAAACAGTCAAATGGTTAATATTGTACTTAAATTTCCTCAAATGAATTAACCCTGCGGTTATGATTTTGCTTTGATTTAATTAATTTTGGATTTGGAAGCTTATATTACCGAAACAGTTCAGGTATTAAAAGTTTTTTTTTCAACATAGAATTTTACTTCGTTAAGAGCAAAATTCATGGCTTTTACTTTGGTTTCTATCAGTATATTGTTTTATTTATTTATACGACACTGATTAGCAATCATTGTAATTTTTGCTTAATGAAGATGTATTTAAAATAGCAAATAACCTGCTACAATTCTCCTTAAACTTAGTATGATACACGTCTGCCTTTAGCCATTTCGACCTTCTTATTTCACTTCTATCTATTCTTCTACGATTCGAGCCATTTCCAAAACAACAAATAATTATCGAACTTTTCCAACAGTGCAGGGCTTAATTCTCTTTCTTTCCTTTTGCCTGATCCAACTAAGAGATATTTTTCTTTTCTCTCCTGGCGATAAAATTGGGAAAAACTTAGTTTTCCCGTTCGCATAGGAGCCCAACATTCGAAGCACGAATCTGCGCGATTCGCTTGTGCAGCTAACGAAGACAAGAACATGGTAATCAAGCGAGGTCGTGACCGGCCAACATTGAGAACAAATAAATAATCACTCAAACTTGGCGAATGTTTCGGAAGGTGGCGCTTCCATCGATCGCCAACCCGATGGAAGGGTGCTTAATCAGCGATGCATGCTTGCTGCTACTGCTGGAGGATCACAGACACGTAAATTAATAAGTGTTATTCCAGCCCAAAGTGATTTTTGCACTGAACCATGACAATAAATCTATAAATCACTATGTTTAATGAATTGTGCTATGACTTCTGCATGTTATTTACCGATTAGAGGAGCTTTATAATTGGATAGTTTTCCTTCTTGATTTATAGGCGGTGACATCATTATGAGAGATATGATGCGGCGCCTAATTTAACGAAACATTTCATAAATCACTGTCAAAGCGAAGTTCTTTTCTGCTGTTATTAACTGCGTTTGGGGGATGGGGGTATGGGGCGGCTGCTGCACCCCCCCAGTGATATTCTTGGAGTCATTAAAGATTTGTGTAAAAACGGTGGAGGCAGGCACTGTGCAGCTGCCGTTGATTGAATATTGAACAAGTTTCAGCAATTACTCCAGTAATCAATTCTGGTTAAATTTAGGCTGATAATGATGTTTCCGATTAATGAGATCACTAAGGGTGTCTTAATATGCTGCAGAATTAGGTGAAAAAAATGCATGGATGCATGAATGGAATGAAATGAAATGCAGGAGTTCGATGCATGTGAAATGAAGATGCTAAAAAGTTAATTAAATCTAATTACATCGTTAAATCTTTGAAACAATTCTTGGTAAGATATGATTTATTTCAAATCATCTTTTTACTTTCTCGTATACGAAGTATAGAATAATTTTAATTGATAAAAGATTCGAAGTCAAGATTTTGTTCAAATCTCATGGTTTTGGATCTTTATGATTCAGAAAAATATAATTTTCGAATTATGTCTATCTGTCAATATGTCTATTTCAAGGATATTTCAAACGTATTTTGAGTTAAAAATATATAAATTTTCATATAGCTTTTACACCAAATTTGTAGATTTCTATCAAATTTTGAGTAAAATTCATACAGATGATGAATATCTGTCGGGCTATTTGAGTTTAAATAAACACAATAACTATATGGTGAAGATAACTAAATAGATGAAATTTCGCACAATGTTTTAAAAACTTTACACTGCAGACACCTACAGAAATTTGAGAAAAATTCAAAACAGTAAGTATTACAAAACGTTTGTCGATTTTTAATTTCACAGACATACAAACACGATAATTCAAAAATGCAATAATTAAAATATATATATCAAATTTGGCTTGTTGTTCTGTGACTAGAAATGAAATACTGTCTCGATTTTTGTCCCAATTGGCTGAATATAAAGCATCTAAAATATTCAATCTTTTCTGCTATTAGCCGCACAACAAAGGGCCAAATCATTCGCCAAAGATCATATAACAGATTCAATAAAAAAGCTAAATTAATTTCAAAGCTTAATATTGTGCTCCAATTAAATGCAAGGTGCTCTCTAGGAAAACCCCTTTATTATAGAAAGTTTTGTATTACTCCCGGTATTCAAAGTGAAATGATTTTAAATCTAGAAAATTTTCCTGTGATTAATGAAATATTACTTATTCGTGTCTGAAACATTTATTTTTTTCATACGTTAATAATATGAACTGAAACCATACGAATACCGTAAATAAGGATTTTTCTATCACTTCTTTTATTAGCTGTTTGAAATATTAATATAAACAATTGTAGAACTTCCTATCTTCGCATTAAATTATGCAATATTTTTCAGATGTTCCAAATGTTGCCCATTGCAATAAAAACATTTCTCAATTTTGGAAATGAAATACTAGAAATACAAAAAGAGAGAGTAAGTATTTAAAAAAAAACAAGAAAAAAAAGACGGATGTGAAACATAGGAATAAAAAATAAAGGGAATAAATAATAATAAGAAGAAAGAATAAAAGAAAGTGGTAAAAGAAACTCTATAAAAGAGAAAAAAATATGAAATAAATAAAAAAAAAGATGAAAAAAAAGGTCTTAGAGCTATTATTCTATAACTAAGTACATTTTGGTGCCTGAATTATGCTTCAGCAATTCATTATTAAGTAAGATTATAAAATCATTTCATAAATATTAAATTAATTCAAGAAATTTTTCAACCATAACTGTTTTCCTCGGCCCTATAGCTGCCGCTGCCATGAACAATCAGTCTTTGACTTGGAAGTGAATGTAAAGCATGATGTAGAAGCCATTGGGAAACAGTACGATAAATTAAGAGTTGAACTTTATTGAAATTGATAACTTAAAATCAGATGCAACTGAATATGCATACTTAAAATTGAGACTAGACACGATACTGAAATCATCTTAAATTATGTTTAAAATAATAATATACTTTGAAATCACGTTTCTTACAATATTCTCAAATTTCATGAAATATATAACATTTGAACTTTTTGAAACTATCTTAGATATTAGTTTTAAATTAATGTCGTTAAACTGTTTATTAATATTTCCTTAAATTTGTAGAGAAAATTATCATGTCTCAACTTTTAAAACTCTCTATCTTTGTCTCTAAATATGTGTGTGTAAATATTAATTAATATAATTTAATAATTCAATTGTATATAATAATACATTAAAATTAAACTTTATTAATTAATGAAAGTGTTCGACTTAATTAATTATCATGTAAAAAACCAATTAGTTTCATAATAAACATTGTATATATTTTATACTGATACATTCATATCCGATTTTTTAAAATAAATTTTTATTAATATGAAAATATGTATTTCTTTGCATTTTAAGAGAACGGTGGATTATATATATTAGACACTCTTGCAGCTAATTAACTTAGAGTAATGAAATTTTTTGTTCTATGTTTTAAAATATAATTACTTCAGGTATCTTTCAAAAGACTTTAAAACAATTTCTTTAACTTTTCAAATTAAAAACTTAAAAATTTTAAATTATTTTTTATTATTATTCCATGCAATCGAATTTGAAATAAAACTTGGTATAATTTTGCAGTTCCAATCAAAATTTTATTTTTCATAAATATTTTTATACATTCATACCAAATTTTCATTAGAAATTGTTTTAAACTAAAATTAGTTTGAGTCTGTCTAAACTAATTACTTTTAACTTAATTAATTTTTAACTTTTAATTCAGTTAAAAATAATTCAACTTAAATTAAAATATAATAATAATATAAACAGTAATTCTTTAATTAAGTAATAATATAAAAAAGTAATAATAATAATTATAAAAAAGTAGTTTCACATAAAAAGTAACAACTTTCAATATAAAACGCAATTTCTTTAATTAAGTTTAAAATAAAATTTTTTAACTAAGTTTCAAGTAATTATAAAAAAAATATGTTTTTTATATTTTTTACAAAAGTATAAAAAATATAAAAAGCTTTATAAAAATATTTAAAAAATATATATAAAGCAAAATTGGTTTCCCTTACTATATAATTGAAAAATTCCTTAATAATTTTCTGTAATTTCTTCAAAAATTAAGAAATCCGGTGCATTTCAAAGTAATTTGAGTTTTAATTGGAATATTGTTTTGAAGAAAAACATTAAAAAATATTTATTTCTCTAACCGTTCAGACATTCACTTTATTGAATAATGCATTTTACAAGTTTCTTCTAATTGTGTATAAGCGCGGAATTTCGATGATAAGATGTTAAGAAAAAATTTTCGTTTGTTCGTCATGTTTTGTTTATTTCAAAATCCACCGTCTGCTTAGATAAAACAGAATAGTTTAAGATAATGCCTCAAACAATTCTAACGACGCGTAATAATAACTCTAATATACTTTTACTCTTAATTTTCTTATCTGAGAAGAAATTAATTTATCATCGATGGATGTTTTTGTTTAAAACTATGTTATAATTCTATGACAGGAAACAATTTTGCTCATTATTATTAAAAGTTCTGTAACTAAGATATTATACTACGTTCTAAGAAAAAAATTGGAAATTTATCTTTTTAAAAACTATTTAAAACTATGGCTTATAGATGTATTGTCAATTATAATACAAAATACTATAAATACAAGAAAATTATTTAAAATATAATGTATTTTGAGAAATTAGGAAATTTGTGGTAAATTTTAATGAAATTTAAACAAAATGGTTAACACTCTACACGAAATTGTATTGCAGCAATCCTATTTTACTTTGAACACAAGTTATAAAATATAATGGTAGGTGAAATGAGGCAAAATCTAAGAAACATCTTGAGATGCAAAGAAGTTAGGAGTAAATATATACGTATATATGCATTTTTTCCATTTAATACCAACTTAATTTTTCTAGAAACATTTATAAATGAAAAATTATTTCACCGACAATAAAACTTTTTGTTCATTTCATTGCCCATATTAATTACAACACACGCTGAAATTTTTTATCTAAATAACTTAGTTTTTGCGGTATCATGTTAACGTTGGAGAATTTTTATAAATTTAATGTTTTGAGAAAATTGAAGTTAAAAACAAATGTTAGCGGAAAAATATGTTTTACTAAAATGCCTTCAGGCCTAACGTAACCGCATTTTCTGATTACAGATATTTCCATGAGATTTATTATTTAATATTAAATGATATTTTTTCATGCATCTTTAACTTGTCCATATTGTTTAACTATGTTATTTCTGTCGAATGTCAACAGTCACGTGAAAACCAAAAGAAGTATGAATTTCAGATGGCTTCATTGAGCGTTTTTATTGCTGCAATAAATTCAATGCTTCGAAGACTGTTGCAAAATATTAAAAATATTCTGGAGAGGACTCGTTATACCACTAAAGTATCTATTCAGTCATAGAAAAAGAGCTATAAATAAAAATAAAATCAGGCTTCAAAACGAAAAAGTTTAATCAAGCAAGCGTATAGATATGAGTTACTGTGACCAAACGAATACCAAGTTATTTGCAGATTGGAATTAATGTTCATATTTTCAAATGCAACTATCTTTCAAAAACACTATTTTAAAAATGAAAATTACTTTTCCATTAATATCAGTTAAATCCCACTTTAATTGAAATAATGTTTTTAATTCAATTTAATACATTATCTGTAATAAAGTTTATAAATGTAGTGATGAAATTCAATTACTTTATGAAATCATTGAATAATGTAGTTTTTTTATCTTTCATTTGGTAGTAAGATTTCAATGTTCAGTTTCATTTAGTAATTTATATTCTTTTTTATTTCCTTTAAATTAATTCAAATGAATTTCTAATTTTTAGTCGCAAAAATAACAAGGTAAAATCTTTTTTTAAATGCATTTCTTATTGAGATTTTATTGCTTAAAAAGTCAATCTGGGTGAACAAACTGACCGCAAAAGGCGGCTAGTACTCGATACTCCCAAATCTCTTTAAACATCTTAAGAATTTTCATTGAAAGCCTGAGTGATATACTATCAGTAGAAATATTTTCTATAGCAAGGATTTTGACACAAACCGAATTTTGGAACTTCTTGTTCTAAGAGAAAAAATTAGTATTTCAATCACAATCTAGAATTTTTTCATATCGTATTATATAATAATCCGATGCACGATGGTTATAACTGTTGTTACTTAAAAGATCTCAGAATAAGCAACCACGGGAACAGTTTCATTTTCTACTAATTAGAAAAGAGAAACAAATACTTTCTTGTTTATGGATACAATAATATATTTTATTGCAAAAAATGGCAGCACACACAAATAGAAAAACGCATAGATTACATGGGTACTAAGCCATTAGAAATCCCGATTCCAATTTGAATATTTTGGAATTTTACGTACACCTCTCATCGCCCAAAATGTATTTTGAACACAGGAAGGTTTAGTTTTATTCTGTATATATCAATCAGTATTGTGTGGTTTCATTCTGAATATATCAGTCAGTATTGAGTAGTTTTATTCTGCATATATCAGTCAGTATTGAGCAGTTTTATTCTGCGTATATCAGTCAATAATGTGTGTTTCAGAAAGTCTGTATTATGGGCTTCATTCTTTACAACAAGGGAACAAAAATGAAATTTGTCGGCAACTTAAAAGGAAAAGAATCATATTTGCAGCATTGTAATTTTGGTTTAGTATCTATATTATAATAAAATACCGTTCATAAATCTGTAATTTAGAAGTTATAGCAACAAACAGATATTAACACTAACTTTTGTTGTTTTTTTAAATAACATAATGGACATTTGGCAACCATATTCTTTTTCTAAAATAACAAAAAAAAACATTCAAGTCAAAATATAATTCCATAATCCATTCAAATATCGTATTAAATTATTCTAAATAAAACAGAACATTAGAAGATGAAGGAAAACAAGCAATATTAAAAAAAAAAATTCTATTCAATTCCTACTTAGTTTAAAAATTTTTTTTTGTTATTTTAGTTACCTTTTATTAAATATTATCAAAAGAATATGATTAATTATCAAAAATGGATTAATTATCACATTAACTAAATTCTTAAAAAATTAACTAAATCCTTGCATTTAGAGAGAACAATACTGCACTTGCAATTTCAATTTTGATTACAAACTATTTCTTTTTGTCGTATCCGTGTTTTCACGGATAAAAGGTATTTTATTAACAATTGAATATTTGAACAAGATAGATAATAATGGAGAGGGTGAACTAATAGCAAAAATTGAATAAATAAAAAACTAAATTTATACCATGTTCCTTCTTTAAAATTTTAATGAAATTAATTTCATTCTCATCATTGAATTAACATCGTTTCTTCCTTTACAAGTCTATAAAAATGTATTTGAATTTGAGTGGATGAATTAAAAAGTATTTTATCAACAACTGAATATTTGAAAAAGATATACACTGATGGAAAAAAAAATCCCAACACTAGGAAAGAGCTGTGCTAGATAAACGAAACTTGGTAGGTGTGTTAATACATCTGAAAGATGACGTCGATTAAAATTTAGAGCTACGCGCGTAAGTGTAGCGCTGTTAGCGACACCATGAACATGCAAATGAGGTTTGCTTTAAATAAGCGCTGTAAGGTTCATGATCGTTATTTACAGTTGAGATTTGCCGTAGTGGGTTAATGTTAGTCAAGGATGCCTCTGAGAAGACGAAGAAGCCATTATCATCAGCTCACTGAGTTTGAACGAGGTCGTGTTGTAGGGCTACGAGATGGTGGGTTTTCTTTCCGCGAAATTGCTGAAAGACTTGGCAGGAATGTGTCCACTGCACATGAGTATTGACGGCAGTGGTCAAGAGAAGGTACTGCCTCAAGAAGACCAGGCTCCGTTCGGCCACGTGGTACTACTGAGAGGGAAGACCGTCGTATTCGGTGGATAATCGTACTGCTTCTGCAGCTGAAATTCGGGCTGCAGTTGGCACCACAGTGACACAACGAACTGTTACAAATCGGTACTTCAAGGACAGCTCCGAGCAAGAAGCCCTGTACAGTGCATTCCACGGACTCCAAACCACTGCCGTTTGCGACGTTAGTGGTGTCAAGCTAGAACTCATTGGAGGACGGAGTGGAGATCTGTTGTGTTTTCTGATGAAAGCCGATTCTGCCTTGGTCGCAGTGATAGCCGTTTGTTGGTTAGAAGGAGGCCGGGTGAACGCCTGCTAGTGACCTGTCTGTGGCCTAGACACACAGGGCCTACTCCTTTAGCTATGGTTTGTGGAGCAATTTCGTATGACAGCAGGAGCACTTTCGTGGTTATTCCAAGCACCCTGATTGCAAATTAGTACGTCAGTCTTGTGATACAACCTGTTGTGCTGCCATTAAGTAACAGCATTCAAGGGGGTGGTTTCCAACAGGATAACGCTCACCCTAATACCACTGTTGTAACCCAACATGCTCTACAGAGTGTCGAC
This sequence comes from Argiope trifasciata, assembly GCA_026543055.1. Classification (NCBI taxonomy): domain Eukaryota; kingdom Metazoa; phylum Arthropoda; class Arachnida; order Araneae; family Araneidae; genus Argiope; species Argiope trifasciata. Next base: position 14,411 of record JAPMOQ010055708.1, read on the forward strand.
ATGTTGCCTTGACCTGCTAGATCACCAGATCTTTCTCCAATCGAGCACGTATGGGATATCATTGGACGACAACTCCAGCGTCATCCACAACCAGCATCAACCGTCCCTGCATTGACCGCCCAAGTGCAGCAGGCATGGAACTCCATCCCACAAACTGATATCCGACACCTGTACGACACAATGCATGCACTCTCGCATGCTTGCATTCAAAATTCTGGTGGTTACACCGGTTACTAAAGTACCAACATTTCACATTTGAAATGGCTCTTCTCTCCAATGGCTCTACCTGTGGTCTTGAAACTTTAATCAATTAAATGTGTTTCTTAGACAAATGTATTCCTAACATTTCATTACTGTACAATAATGTTTTTGGGTGTTGGGATTTTTTTTCCATCAGTGTATAAATTAAAGGAGTGTGTGAACTGATAGTGAAAATTGAATGAATAAAAAAACTAATTCATAATTTTTTAAAAATTTTAATGAAATTAATTTCATTTTCATCACTGTATTAACATCAATTTTCTTCTTCTACAAGTCTATAAAAAGGTATTCGAACTTGATTTATTGAATAAAAAGCATTTTAATACAACTGAATATTTGAACAAGAGTGTGAAGAAATAGTAAAAATAGAATGAATAAAGATGTTTACTATGTTCCATCTTTGAAATTAATTTCATTTTCAGTAAAATACTCTATTAAATATTCAAAATAAATTCACTTTACTTCTATAGCATTAACCTCTTGCGCTATTTTGACGTACAGTGTACGTCATTGAAAATTTTCGCCTATACTGAAAATGACGTACAGCGTACGTCTACTAAATTTTCTGCGCTACTGTACTACTTGCTTCGATTTTTTTTCCACATTGGTAATAGCTCTTTGCCTTTAGATTGAGACAGCAGCAGAACAGTGATTTTTAAACTTGAAGTTTGTAAAATTACACAGGACTTCCTTTTTAAAATTAAATTGTTTCTATAGCGACACTTTAAATAAAAACCTGGTGCATATAACACTAGATTTATTGATATTTGTTTTAAGTGTTATTTTTATTCTGATCCCTAAAATGGAAAGTGACAGTGAAGATAGCGATATCATTCGACCATTCTCAAAAAGAAAGCGAGCAATAATAAGTGAGGATGAGGAGGCTGTTAGTGAGTCTAACGATATTGTTTTTCCAGGTCGGAAAAAATTCTAGACGAAGAAGTTGGAAGTGATTGGGTGTGGAAAAATGAACCAAGCAATAATAAAGTATGGCATTTCTCAAGAATTCCCGGTATAGAGAAATTAACACTTGATGCTATAGGACAAAATATTACACCGTTACATATAGCCAATGCTTTATTGAAAGAAGATTTCTGGGAAATAATAATAACGGAAACCAACCGTTATGAAAAGCAGGTTATGGGTGTGGAAACGTGTCAAATAAAATCATTTGAACATAAATGGAGATAAACTTATGTTTATGAACTGAAAGCATATTTTGCTTTATGCATTTTGATGACTCAAGTCCAAAAGTCTATGCAATCCTGCTGGTCAAGACGATCCATAATTCAAACGCCAATATATAGAGAAACAATGCCGTTCTGAAGATTTACTCAACTAACTTGATTTTTTCACTTTTCAAATAATGAAGAGGCCGATACAAGTGATCGGCTAAATAAGATTAAGAATATCATAAATTATCTAAATGAAAAAGTTGAGCTCATGTACATACCCGAACAAGATTTATCAATAGACGAGTCGCTAATGAAATATAAAGGTCGATCATCCTACAAACAGTTCAATCCTTCCAAAAGAGCTCGTTTTGGTGTAAAATTTTACAAATTGTGTGTGTCAAAATCGAGATATTGCTCAAAATTTAAAATATATACAGGACAAGATGTGCTAATAGATTCTGACAATTGGGCATCGGAAAATGTATTGATGTTATCCTCGCCAATACCTGGTTATGGCTATTATATTTATTTAGATAATTGGTATTCCTCATCGTATCTTCCTAATCTGTATCGAAAATTACATGCTAAAAAATAAATACTGTCATTACAGTCCGATGTCACAGAAAGAATATGCCAACAGAGTTTGCAGCGATAAAATTGAAAAGGTTTGAAGCTTGCTTCAGATCTTGTAATAGAATTTTAGCTATAAAGTGGAAGGACAAAAAATATATATATTTACTATCTACAAAACATGCAGAAGTTGAAATGATTGAATTAGGAAAAAGAATATGGAAAAAAATTAAGACAAAAACAAAACTTATACGAAACAGAATGTAATTTTGGATTATAGTAACGGTATGGGTGGTGTTGACTTACAGGATAATTATTTAGCTTCCTTTCCTTTGATGAGAAAATTTTATAAAAACTTCAAGAAAATATTTATTTATGTAATGGACATGTCTCTCTTTAATGCTTTTGTTTTATTTCGAAAATTATAACCAATTTCCAAGATCAGGAAATATTCATTTTCAAAATTCCAGCTCGACGTTGCAGAAGAAATCTTACAGAAAGTAAATATTCTTGAATATGGAACATCCGGAAGTACGTCGCAAGGAGATGCACCACTACGTCTGCAGGCGGAGCAGTGGGCACATTTCCCAAGAAAAATTTCCCCTACAAAAAATAAGAAGAAACCCCATCGAGGATGCAAAGTCAAAGCACAATAAAAGCAGTGAAACAATATGGGAGTGCAAGAAGTGCCTTATTCCTCTGCACCTTCCTGATTGTATTGAAGTTTATCACACACAACTGAATTATTAATACAGAATTTTAAAAATTTGTTAATCTTTTATTTATACTTATATATTATGTAGAGCAACTATATGCATTTTTTAAACGCAATCTAATCGAAGCTTTAGCAGAAATTATTTCAAGTGAAAACTTTTTGGAATTTCTTTAGATGCGATGGGCAAAAATTTCTGCTAATTCACTGATAGCGCAAGGGGTTAAATAAAAAGAAAAAAAAACGTAAGCAATCTTTTCCTTTTACTGTTTGAGCTATTGCCTGTCAATTTCAATTTTCATTACAAACAGTCAAAACTATATATTAATAGTATTAAAAATGAATTAAATTTCATTAATGAACAAATATTCGAAAAAATGGTATTAATGTCAAGTTTCTTCCTCTACAAGTCTAAAAAATGTATTTGAACTTGAGTGGAGTAAAAAGTATTTTATTTAAAATTGAATATTTGAACAAGTTATATAAATAAAGAGTGTGCAAAAACAGTAAAAATAGAATGAATAAAAAAGAAATAAACTTCACCATGTTACATTTTTAAAGTTTTAATGAAAATAAAATAATTTTCAATAAAATACTGTATGAAATATTTTAAATAAATTCAATTTACTTCTACAGCATTAAAGAAAAAGAAAAGCATTTATCTTGCAGACCAAATCGTTCTTTTTTCCTGAAATTAACCCTAGAATATCTGAAGATGTCCATCTCTTGACATAGAAGACATAAATCACTTGCTCATGTTTTCATTTCGCCATTTTTCCAAAAAAGAACGCGATTCAAAAAAGCAATCAAGCGAAGAAAATTAGATATTTCCATTACTTGTCTTTTAAAGAAAACAAAACAAACTTAACCAGATATTTCAATTAAGGACACGCAATAATAAACGAAGCCGCAGACAAAGTTGACTCTTTTAATATCAAGGACTCTTGCGAGGGAAATTCAGAACTGAACGAAAAAACAATCGACTTCAATAAGCAGCATAATCGGATTATCAAAACACATCTCAGCGTTTTGTTAATGAACTAGAAAAGATTAATGTTTCAATACCAAATAAATGCAATTATCATTAATTGTATTACGAATAAGGAAAGAAAATGTGATCCAGTAAGACAATAAAAGGAAGAAGATGCTCTTTTAATATTTCTGTTTTGAAAACAATATCCGTTTCATAAAAAAAGACAATTCGTATAATTATTAACAAAAAATTCATAATTTAATTTTTCGCACATAGTGATTGAAAACAACTTTTGACAAATATATGATTTGTTTCAAAGCAATCATTTATGAATTATAAGTTACAAATGGTTTTAGTAAGGACTAAATGGTACCAGGCGTGTTTAATTAATTATTATTTTAACGTCCCCTTATAAAGCAACATTAGGACTATTTAGAGGCGGACCTCGTTATTTCGAACTACGCTCAACTGGCGAGGACAACACCTGAGTTTTCCCCCGTCACACTACACCAGTGGGAGGATGTATGGCCTTACAGATTTAAAGTGCAAGAGATCCCCTCACACGCAGGTTCTTAAGTTGAATGGAGTCTCGAACCTGAAACTCTCCGGTTCCAAAGCCGAGACCTTACTACCAGCGGCCCAACCAACTGCCACAGAAGAAATGATTTTGGAAATATCATTCGAAACTTGGATGTCTTGTTTAATTAAGAATTATAGGAAGAATGATATTTATATTTTTGTCGACGGTGAATACATTCATTGAAATTAAGTGATGTATTAATGAGAAGTATAAACAATAATTATTCTATATTTTTGACTTTGTTATTCAATATTTTAAGGTAGACAATATTTTTCGTATTTCTGTCTTCAGCATATAAAAAAAAATGGTATCTGGCTCGTAGTGTCCAACATACAAGTAATCATGTGAAAATCTTAGATATTCTAGGTTTAAGGTATCCGACTAAGTTCGAAGGAAAATTTTGAAAAATTGGATTTTAAAAAACTTATTTACTACTATGGTTTTTAGATGCATTGTCGATTATTATACAAAATACTATAAATAAAAATAATTGAAAATATAAGATATTTTGAGAAATATGAAAAAATGTAGTAAATTATAATGAAATTTAACAAACGGTTAATATTATACACAAAATTGTAAAGCATCAATTATATTTTTCTTCGTACACAAGTTATAGAATATAACGATGAATGAAATGAACCACAATCTAAGAACAAATTTGTGACCAAAGCAGTAATTGATAAAAATATACGTATAAATTAATTTTTTCCATAAATTCACACTTTCATTTTTCTAAAAACACCTATAGATGAAAAGTATTGCACCAATACTAAATTTTTCGATTCATTTCAATGTCTATATTATTAAAAAAAATATTCTGATATGTTTACGTAAATAACTTTATTAGTTTTGGTGATATGTTAACTTTGGAGAATTTTTATGAAAATTATATTTTTCAGAAAATTGAAGATAAAGACAAATTTTAGTTGAAAAATGAGTGACCCTGGATGATAGGATAATTACCTTCCTTCTCCTAGAAAAGATAAAGTGTTTTGGGAAGATAAAGATCTGAGTTACAAAAAATAGTAAGAATTTTATGAAATTCGCCAATGTGGTCGATAATCAGTGTTTTTAAATTAGTCGGATACTTTAAAAGCAACATTAAAGTTATTTTTGGACGGCATTGTAATTTTGAACCATGGTCAGATGACTCGAACTCGCATCCCTCCTCTCCACACCATACCACACCAGCAGGAGGATGTTTGGCCTGGCAGAAAACGTGCAAGAGACCCCCCTCACTCGACGGTTCTTCGGTAGAATCGAGTCTCGAATCTGAAATCTACAGGTTCCGAAGCCGAGACATTACCACCAGGCCACCTCGGCCCCGCTGTGTGGAGATATTATAAGGGATTAATCCTTTTTCTATACAATACTAGCTGGTACCAGGGTGTCGCTACCACAGAAAAAATATTAAGTGCAATCAATTAATAATTTTGCAATGTTTTATCAAAATAGGATGAACGGTACGACAGTACATAAAATATGAGCAAATATCATTTTTTATATACATTAGATTTGTGAGTTCTCTAAGAATTGTCAAGCTGATGCTCTTTCAGAATGGTAATGAAATAAAATAATGATAAACTATTAACTATTTAATGGGTAAACTTTTTTTCTAAAAAAGTACCTCTAAATGAAAAAGTATTTCACCAACAATACAATTTGGGGTTCATTTCCTTGACCATATTATTTAAAACTCGCCCTGAAATTTTTATGAAAATACTTCAATTATTTTTTGAGATATCATGTTAACGATAGATAATTTTTTTATGAGCATTAACGTTTTGAGAAAATGGAAGCTAAAGAGAAATTTGAGCTGAAAACTATGTGACCCTGGATGATAGGTCAGGCCTTCTTTTTTCCTAGAAAAGATAAATTACTTTGGAAAGAGAAAAGTCTGACTACAAGAAATAACAATTAAAAAAAATCACCAATGTGGTCGATAGCCAATGTTTTGAACGTAGTCGGATACCTTAATATTTGGTATAATAATTGTGATGTGTCTACAACCTTCGATAAGGTGTGAGCAATAAGTTTGAGCAAATTTGATCGCCAGCTCATAGGGACGAACAAACGTTCAATTTTGTTCATTAGATATGATATGATAAGATAGACATGATAACTGTACTATTCCCATAAGCTACTCACAGGTGTAAGCAATAAATCGACCAAGTTTTATCGAAATCGGTTGAACGGTACGGTTGCGCATAAAATGTGAACAAACAAAAATCCATTTATATATTTGATAACTGTATTATGGTCATAAACTCTAGGCAGGTGCAAGTAATAATTTTTCCTAGTTCCATCGTAATTGGTGGATTGGTATGACATCGAATGGCAAGAAACAACAAAAAATCTTTTTTTTATATAATAAATAAAGAAAAAATAATGAAACATAGTTTTGTTAGAATCAATTTATCTATCAAGAACTTATATATTACTTCACCTGCCTAAATCGTAAATAGAGATAAACTCTTAGTAAATGAATACGTAGTTCTATGCTTAATTTTGTATTTAACACAAGGATTTGCTTAGATTCTAAAAATAAATGTATGTAATTGTTTTAAGTTGAATTTAATCGGAAAATTAATCTTCTTCCCACTATGTAAGTATTTGTAACTTTCTAAAACTAAAAAAAAAATTCAAAAATTCAAAATCATACAATATCATCATTTCTGCCTTAGAGGAAATAAACGAATACAAAGGGTTATAATCTTTGATAAGTTGCACTAACAGTGTTTCCTACATTATTTGATTGATAATTAGATAGAAGATCTGAATAGCAAATTATGAAAGAAATAAACTGTTTTCCTATTGTTGCATTCGAAAAAGCAAAAAATAAATAAATAAATAAAATTTAAATGGATTAAGAGCTTCTTAAAAGTTAAACTTCATATTAACCTATGCATTGCTCATTAACGTTATTTCATGCTTCGCAATTTTTTAGCTCACTAAATTTTAACATAATGCATCGATGTTTGAAGAAAATTTCTCAGATCCACATGTAGTTTAATGAAGCATATTTTTTGTTAGACTATAAAATATTTCTTTTGTAAAAGAGCAAACTCTAAATATTTTTTTTTACTTTACTTCTTTGCATTTCTAATTTTACACTCTTTCAAGATTTTTATATTTAACAATTTATTTTTGTAATATTCTTTTAATATTCTGATAATAGTATTAACGTCCCTTTATAAAGCAACACTAGAGCTATTTTGGAACTGACCTCGTCATTTTGAACCACGGTTAGATGATGAGAACGACACTTGTACTGGCACTCCCCATCTCCGCATCACACCACACCAGCGGGAGGACGTTTGGCCTCGCATATTTTACGTGCAAGAGACCCCCTAACACCACGGTTTTTCGGTGGAATCGAGTCTCGAACCTGAATTCCTCAGGTTCCGAAGCCGAGACCTTACCACCAGGCTACCGCGGCCCATTTTTTAAAATGAGATTTAACTTAAAAATAGTTCTTCAATAGTGTGTGCCTAACAACGTCTGATTTGGAAAAAGCAATGATGTCATAAGAAAATTCCTTATTAATGATAATTCCGATCAAATGATAAGGATGACGTATGCGTAAGCAATCCCATAGTAACAGTACGACATTTAACCAAAAGGTACACAATAATCCCTTATCATTGGTAGAATTCAATTTCGATAAATAATTCCCTACTAACCCTCAATGTCATTTTCACAAAATCAGAAATATTAGTTATGAATATTCAATTTAATATTTTTATTTGCTATCTTAAAGGTAAAATTTTTGTGTATCAAATATTTGTTGCAAAATTTTGATAATTTTTGGTAAACTTTTATGCTAAATTTGTATTATAAAATACTAATAATGCGTCCTCTCAATAATTTGACTTGCTAATATGAATTTATAATAAAGATGAAAGTATATATGTAGGCCCTTTATAAATCAAATCGTCAGACCTGCAGTCACTAAATGTGGCAACAAATAATTCTTATTAGGTGGGCGAATGTAGCGAATTTTTAAAAAAATTAATTAAAATTTCATAATTAAAAATAAGCTGATTTTCTTTACCGCAATAATTTCCAAAAATATTATTGCACAAAATCTTATATTTCAACGTTTTATAACTTTTGAAATTGTCTTTTTAATAACATCAATTTAATAATCATTCATGCTTTTACAGAATTTTACCATTTTTTCTCAAAAATAAATTATTTTACCTAAAATTTAATAATAGGTTACGTTTTTTCACTAAATTTCAAATTGTTGTGATTATTTTATCTGATATTTGACTATGTATTTTTCTTTCATTATTCAAACTTGAAAATGGATTTTGTTTATTATCTGTGTACTTTACGAGGCGAACAAACAAATGTAGCTATAATACCGTAAAATTTTAATTAAAATGAACCCTATTTATAAACTTCTAATAACATCATAGCGAAACACTTTCAGTATCAAAGAAGCGAAATTATTTTCAGGCGATTTAATTGAAATTAAAAATAAACAATATCCCCAGCAAACCAACAGGTCACGGAAGACAACTAATGTTTAACGAAGTAGCAGTTTCGAAATTTTATAATGAAAGCAATCGCGTAGTTTATTTTATATTATTATTTTATCTGTAAACGTAAAAATGAATGTTTGTTGGTATGCCTCGTATGCGCTGCCAAACCACTCACCCGATTTTGATAAAACGATTACTTATTGCTTGCTGCTACGGTATGGTTATAAGCATAATACAATCATCTAAAGTAGAAAAAAATATTTTCAGATCTATTTACCGCATCTATTAACCACAAAATAACTCGGCAAGGAGACACAACAGATTCAGCAAAGATGATAAATTCAAGCTCGGTGTTAACATTTTGGAACTATTGAAAGCAAATGCAATGCAAGTCTTTCTCTGAGGTACTAGTTTTATTAGTGATTGTGCGAGAAAGTTTTAGGTGCTGAAGTTTTAAGTCCTGAAAGTTTAAAGACCTGTAGGTTTGAAATTTTAACTAAACATTTAATAGAGTTTTAGATTTTTTTTGCAGTTAACTTCCGAAAATATTATAGTATAGATAATTTAGCACCAAATTAGATTTTAAAAAATTATCTTTTCATCTTTATTAAAGATTTTATGGTATAAATATATTTTCTATGTTTAATCAATTTTAAAAGTAAAAATTTGAATCACATTTTCCAACATTAAACTTGAGAATTCTGAACGAATATGAAACGAAGCACGGAATACTATAAATTTATTTCATTACCATTCTGAAAGAAAACCAAGCTGTTTTTATTATTATAATCTGTTGATTAGAATAATAAAAATAGGATAAATATTATTTATGCTTCTTCTTTATATATCCTTAAATTTCAATGAATGTATTCATTGACGACAAGAAAATAAATATCATTCTTCCTACCATTTTTAAACAACATATGTATTTCAAATCCAAATGATTTTTCCAAAATTATTTTTTCTGTGGCAGCAACGCGCCAGGTATCAGTTAGTATTATATAAACACCAGCCGCCTTTGGCGACCAGCTGGTCCGCCATGAGTAATGCGTTCTAAAATTTTCAATTAAGTCACATATTCATTAGCCTTGAAGTCATTCCGGGCATTGATTGGCCTAAAATTAAAAATGTTTTTTCTGTGATGCTGCCAAAATATCAAATATGTTTTTTAAAGAAAGCGAGAAAGGGGGAAAAAATTGAATAAATGATTTAGATGTTGCAAACGATTATAGAAACCTTACATATATACTTGGTTTTGCATTTATTTTTTTAGAAACTATCATATTTCATTATGGAAAAAAAATTGAATTAATGATACAGATATTGTAAACGATTATAGAAATATGCCATCAAGTCGGGATTTCAATGTAAAATTTCCTGTCTAAATTCAATCAGATTAACCGTAAATAGAGAAGATTTATTGAATTAATTATTTAGATATTGCAAACGATCATAGAATCCTTTGCTTTGCATTTATTTTTTTACAAAATATCCCTTTTTATGTTTCTTTTTTTTATCCAGTCACGTGCTAAAAGTATCATTTCTTTAGACTTGATTTTACGATCATAGTTTTTTTATTATTTGAACTTCCGGCATTGTTTTATTTTATTTTATCCAGTCACATGCTCAAAAAAAAACATGGTCAAAACATTTCTTTAAAAATTGGTTAAAAATAGAGGCTTAAGTTATACATTAAAACTCAGATACCATTAGAAAGCTCATTTTTTTAATCTTTAAATTGATGTAAAAATCATGTTTGTGCAATAATATTTTCGGAAGTTATAGCGAAAAAACGGTGAAATTTTAATTGATTCAAATTTTAATTAAAAATTCGAAAAAATGGCTCCGAGGTGCATATTCCCGACCTCCAAGGTATACATTTTCCAAATGTGGTAGCGGTAGCTCCAACGGTCTGACCTGTAGAGCGCCCCCCCCCCACACACACACTTTGAGCTTTATTATACGTATAGATGAATATCCGTATGATATATTTGATTTGATCATATATAAATATATGCTTGAATCCCTTATATAACTTTATTAAAAATTATTGATATGTATATCTTAAAGACGATATTCGTCAAAAATCAAACTCGAGATTTTTTTTATAAACGACTTCCTTTTTCTTCTGTTACAAATCACACTAATGAGAAAGTATTTAGATTATAAATGTCTAAAAAATAAATACTAATTTATTCTCCTTTATATGTCCTTCAGTTACCATCAATAAATTCCTTGCCAACAAGAATATAATTCTTTCTATCATTCTTAATTAAAACAAGATATCTATTTCCAATTCCAAATGATGTTTCCAAGATTATTTCTTCTTCGGCAGCAACGTGCCAGGCATCAGTATTATATAAGCCTGGATATCCTTATAATTTATATTTCTGGTCTTTGCAGATCCAAAATTAATATTATTGTTTTGAAAGAAATTTTGCAGTATGGTAGTTTAATTGCACTCTACATAGCCATTATAATATACATTAAATTCGCTTCAGATGCAAGCTCTAAATTATGTAGTACTATCTGGTACCCGGCGCATTGGTGCCGCCCAAAAAAATAACATTAAGTGCAATCAATCCATAATTTGGCAACGTTTTATCGAAATAGAATGAACGATAGGACAGTATGTAAAATACGAAAAAAATAAATATTCATTTTTATACATTAGATTTTTTATATCAGATTTGTGTATTATTTTATAATTATAAAACTTGGTGTTCTTTCAAAATGGTAACGAAAGAAACTAGTTTCACATAATTTTTAAATCCTCATTTCATTATTCAAAAAAAAAAAAAAAAATCAAAAAGGTATCTGAATTGTGTCTTTCATAAAAACAATAATAACTTAACATATTCCATTTTGATACCATTCGACTTATTTCTTTTTTAATCACAATTGCCACTTCTACAATGCGATGTAGGAATGCCTACACCAAAATAACAACAAAAAATATCTCTCAAACTTTTCTCATTTTCTTTTGAAGTTCTTTCCAGCAGTGTAGGCGTAGAAGGAGAAGAATATTCTCCTCCCAACTCTTATTTGAAGGAGCTAACGGTTGTTTGTTTGTTCGAAGTGGAAGAAATAGGACTGACAGCTGCCCTATCTCTCGAAGATCGACTGCCCCGGCCTTATCAGGATATTGAAGTTTTATTAAATTGGAACTTATCTCCCACTCGACCGAAAGAATTAGCTTCAATGGGAGGAATAATAAAAAATTAAATGTTAAAGAATTCAGAGGGGCGGAATGAAATTATCTAAGCTTTAGAAAACTTTTTCGTTAACTTATCAAGCAAAGTTTTTAGGTCCCTTTATATTCATATTTCTTTTTTATTGTCGTCTTAATCGTCTTTTTCTATTTAAGAGGACGGTGGATTCTATTAAACGCTTTTAGGAATTATTCACTTAGTGCTAAGAAATTTTTTTATGCTTATGTCTGGAAATATAATATATATAATTTCTTTTAAAAACGTTTTAGGTCGAAATGTATTAACCTTCTTTAAATTGATATATTTGGTCCCAAAATGAATAGATAAAAATCAATATAAAAATTCTAAAATATTTCAGGCGACTTAATTTTTAAATGTTTTCGTTATTTTTAATTACCAAAAGTAAATATTTGGGAAAAAAGAGTATCATTTTTAATTCTAATTTAATTGGAATAATTTCTAAAAATATTAGCATTTATTCCAATTAAATTCGAATTTTTTAGGAATATTTTTATGCACACTTAAATCGGCATTTAAGTTTTTTTAAAAAAGGTCAAAATATAAAAATACATACTAAATTTTCTTTTTATCTTTAATTAAAATTTTGCTACCAATTTCATCTAATTTCTTCAAAAAATTAGGACATGGAATATTTAAGATATTGAAATCTAATTAAAATATCATTTTGAAGAAAGACCTTAAGATGCATTTTTCTTGCTCGCAACCCTTTAAATATTTATTTTATTGTAAAATTAATTTTACGATACTATTTTAGTTGAATATAAATATATATTTTGATGAGGAAACTATGAAAATAAAACTTCACGCTATCATATGTTTGCCCACTTAAAGTTTTGTCCAGTGCTATCAATTTATGAATATCTGTATGTTTTATATAAATTACAATGTTTATCTATCAAATGTAAATTTCATTGATGTTTATTTTTCTTTTTGTAAGTAAACGTCATTTGCTTTATGCACTTATTATACGTAGGAATTCGTAAATTTTATTTACTGTGGGGGTGCACCTCGAAATGAGGATGAGATGCTTCCTGTTTGGTGATTGGATCTCGCCAACCTGGTGGGCACAATAAAAGGTGAGGCCCTCCCATCGATGACGGACATACTCCCTACGGCGGGGCTTGTGCCGTGGCCGGTGATGGCCATTAGGACATAACCACAGTTCCCACCAGTGGTGCTGTAGCGCCGGTCTGTTCATTCAGTCTTGTGTGGCTAATCCGTGTGCCTTAGTGGCGGGTCGAAGGTCAGTCATATGATATGACTTACTATTGAATGCTTTTAATCTGTTTCTAGCCGCTTTTAGAGATCAATTATTTCATCGACTGATTTTTAGGCTGATAAATATTAACGTGAAATTTCATATTTTTTAATCGCTTTTTTATCAAGCCCAAATTCACGAATTTAAATTTTGATATTAAAGCAATTTACAACAGATGAATATTAAAATGTGTATATACTACGAAATAAAATGAGTGAAATGTGTTTGATTGAAGTGCAATAAAACCAATGACCGATGTCCTATTTGCAGTAAGTAGATTACCATTCTCATGAAAGGAAATGGGAGTTATCTTTTTCTTTGGAAATATTTAGGTTTCTTTTTCTTGATAGGAAAGTATCGAATATGTCGGTGAACTTTAATAAATATTTAAATATAATTAATATTGAAATATTAATTATGTTCAATAGCTTATGAAAAAATTCCTTCGAACGTAGTCGGATACCTTAATATTTAAATATTTATGGTATCCGACTATGTTCGAAGAAAATTTTTGGAAAATTAAATTTTTCAAAAACTATTTAAAAGTACGGCTTTTAGATGTATTGTCAATCATGATGCAAAATAATACAAACGCAAACAAATTATTTGAGAGTATAATACATTTTGAGAAATATTAAAATTTGTTGTAAGTTTTAGTGAAATTTTAACCAAACCAGTTAACATTTTACACAAAACGGAAATGCAGCAATCCTTTTTTTCTTTGAACACAAGTTATAGAATGAAAGGAATAGTTGAATGAAATGAACCAAAATCTCAGAAAAATCTTGAGATGCAAAGATGTTATGGACAAATATATACATTTTTTTCATAAATTTTAACATTTTTTCTATATGATGAAGTTTGTTTTTCTAAATAAAAAATATTTGACTAATAATAAAACTTTTGGTTCATTTCATTGATCATATTATTTAAAATACGCACTGAAATTTTTATGTATTTATAATTTCTATTATTTTTTCAGATGTCGTGTTAACTGTGGAGAATTTTTATGAACATTAAAGTTTTGAGAAAATTGTAGTTAAAGAAAAAATTTAGCTGGAAAATAAGCTTTGCTTAAAATTCCACGAGATGATGGGTCAGACCTTCCTTTTTCTAGAAAATTGTTTTAGATAGAAGAAAGTCTGAACTAAAAGAAATAATTTTAAAAATCGCCCGTGCGGCCGATAGCTAATGTTTTTTTAACGTAGTCGGATACCTTAAGTAAGCCTTCGATTTTATTTATGAATCCACGTTTTACAATTATAAGAAAGAAAAAATTCAAATGTTAAGAACAGCATTTTCCTCAGAAATTGTCTTTAAGCGATATGAGCGTTTTTACACTGTTTAACTAATAAAAGTAGTTGTAGTTGAAAATTCCATGCATATAGAAAGAGTTCTTAAGGTATAATTGGCCATACACTTGAGAGGCAAAATTTATAACAATAATAAAAACTCCGTCTTGCTATAGTGGGATATTTTGACTCCATAACGCTTATAAACACTCAAAAAATAATTACTAAGATCAGTTTGAAATATATAATTAAAGAATATAAAGAAATTAGACAGTTTTTAGGACAAAAAGAAGTGAAATTAACTGCAGATATATTTCTTAATACATAAATATGTTATAGATTTTTTTTCAAGATATATTATGATTACAAAAGGTATTTACGTCGGTACATACATTTTCTTCAATAATTACAAATTATAAAAAGATATTCTTGAAGAAACGCATTACTTTATACTTTTTAAATCATATTTATTTTTCATGTATATAAAGGTATACAGAAAATATAAAGAAAAATTCAACAATTATATGAACAATTTTTTTAAAAAAATTGCCAATGGGTATAATTAACTCTTTTTTATAAGCGTATGTGATTTTCTCAGTATGATTTTCTGAGTACAAGTTAAAAATTTAAGTACAAGTTAAAAAAGAAGCCTATAAATTCTATAAATATTTATAATGACATATTAATATGTTTTAGATTTTTTTTCAAAATACACTATTACTAGAAAAATTAATTACATTTGGACATTTATACCATACGTTTGAACATCAGAATCAGCCGAATGGAAAACTTTTATTGAACAACCATTAAACTTAAAAACTTTCTGCTCCATTTAAAAATCTCTGATTTACAACGAGGATCAGAAGGTTATATGATGTTTCGAACATTAAGTACCTATTTACTAAGCATTGTATAAAACAAGAACATTAAAAGGATGTGTGGTCTCACAAATGTAGCTCTAAGAAATAACTAAAATAATTTAAAAGGATTCACCGAAACCGGTCGAGACAGAGCACATGTATTGAAAATCATGAAACAGGAAGCTAAATGGTCAGTGCAATTGGTGGCGATAAAAATAAAATAGGGATGTCAAAAAGTCCATCTTTAAAGGTCTGACAGACCGCACATTCCTAGTTAAGGGATTAATTCCACCAAAATAAATAAAAAAAATAATGAACTATTAACAGACAAAATCCATTATCATATACAGAATAAAAACCTTTTTTGAAAGAAGATTAGAAGGATACGGTAGAAAGAAGGGCATCCGTATATACACTTTTAAATACATTGCGTTCCATTTTGGGATTAAATGCACGCTGAAAAAATAAAAACTATTTTGTAGTTGATGCTCACAGTCAATATTCGATCACTTAAAGGAACTATTCAGACTGAAATAGAATTTTCCGAAATAATTCTAGCAGACATCAGAAGATAATCTCATAGAAAAAGATATATGCTTCTATTTACTTTCCACTAACTGATTATGACTTGATTATGAACTATTAAGTATACAATCAACTCAAAAAATATACACTGATGGAAAAAAAATCCCAACACTAGAAAGGAGCTGTGCTAGATAAACGAAATTTAGTAGGCGTGTTTATACATCTGAAAGATGACGTGGATTCAAATTTCGAGCTACGCGCTTAAATGTGGCGCTAGTAGCGACACAATGAATATGCAAATGAGGTTTGCTTTAAATAAGCGCTGTAAGGTTCGTGATCGTTATTTATAGTTGAGATTTGACGTAGTGAGTTAATGTTAGTTAAGGATGCCTCTGAGAAGACGAAGAAGCCATTATCAAAAGCTCATTGAGTTTGAACGAGGTCGTGTTGTAGGGCTACGAGAATGGGGAATTCTTTCCGCGATATTGCTGAAAGACTTGGCAGGAATTTATCCACTGTGCATGAGTATTGGTGGCAGTGGTCAAGGGAAGGTATTGCCTCAAGAAAACCAGGTTCCGGTATTACTGAGAGAGAAGACCGTCGTATTCGGCGTATGGCTGTGGCTAATCGTACTGCGTCTGCAGCTGAAATTCGAGCTGCAGTTGGCACCACACAGACACAACGGACTGTTACAAATAGGTTACTTCAAGGACAGCTCCGAGCCAGACACCCAGTATAGTGCATTCCACTGACTCCAAACCACTGCCGTTTGCGACGTGAGTGGTGTCAAGCTAGAGCTCATTGGAGGGCGGAGTGGAGATCTGTTGTGTTTTCTGATGAAAGCCGGTTCTGCCTTGGTCGCAGTGATAGCCGTTTGTTGGTTAGAAGGAGGCCGGGTGAACGCCTGCTAGTGAACTGTCTGTGGCCTAGACACACAGGGCCTACTCCTTTAGCTATGGTTTGTGGAGCAATTTCGTATGACAGCAGGAGCACTTTCGTGGTTATCCCACGCACCCTGACTGCAAATTTGTATGTCAGTCTAGTGATATAACCTGTTGTGCTGCTAAACATGAACAGCATTCAAGGGGTGTTTTCCAACAGGATAACGCTCGCACTCATACCGGTGTTTTTAACCCAACATGCTCTACAGAGTGTCGACATGTTTCCTTGACCTGCTAGATCACCAGATCTTTCTCCGATCGAGCACGTATGGGACATCATTGGACGACAATTCCAGCGTCATCCACAACCAGCATTACCCGTTCCTGCATTGACCGCCCAAGTGCAACAGGCATGGAACTCCATCCCACAAACTGATATCCGACACCTGTACGACACAATGCATGCACGTTTGCATGCTTGCATTCGAAACTCTGGCGGTTACACCGATTACTAATGTACAAATATTTCACATTTGAAATGGCTCTTCTCGCCAATGGCTCTACCTGTGATCTTGAAACTTTAATCAATTAAATATGTTACCTAGACAAATGTATTCCTAAAATTTCATTACTGTACAGTAATTGTTTTGGTTTTGGGATTTTTTTCCAACAGTGTAGATAATTCGGCAAAAATATTATAATCTAGTTTATTAGAATTCATGCAAATGATTAATCTACTTGCAGTATGTCAGAGGATTAATCTACTTGCAGTAT
>JAPMOQ010055714.1:3265-24340 GCA_026543055.1 Argiope trifasciata
ATGAACGGAGTATTACACATGTCTTAATTCTTTATTTCTTTTAAGTCAAATTCTTTACAATCCCCAAGAGTATCATGTTATTTCGTCACATCGAAACATTTTTTCAGAATAAATATCCTCTGCAATGAAGTATTAAGACATGTGTAATGAAACAACTCAAGATGGTTTCAAGCAATATTTCATAATCGCGTTAAAATCCAAAAAACAGATTCAGTCGCTAGTTTCTCAGAACTTCCTTAATTTGCTATTCGAGTCAGTCAAATCAGTTCAATATACACTGGGAAAATTTTGGCAATTTTCCTTTGCTTTTAATAACAATTGCTATGCCACATAGACCACTGACTGTTTTCACCAACAGCTTTTCAATTATGATAGAACTACAAAATTATTTCTCTAAATATACTTCCATTGTCCACTAAATTTCTCACAAAATAATCGAAACATCTAAAACAAATAAAATGTTGTTCTGTTTAAGACTGTAGACCCTGCAATCTGAAAGAGTAAAAAGGCAGATTATAAGGCAAAATCAATCATAGGAATACAATCCATACTGTCCCTAGATTGCGTCAGAACATATCCTTTCACACATCATACAAAACTCAAACATTGGAAAATGTTAAGCACATAGAGAGTACTATGAAGGACTTGGAGAAACTCCAAACATCAGATTCATCAATAAATGTATAAAGAATAGAATGCGAATTATTATTTGTGCAATGATTTTCAATCATTAATAGAACAGGCTTTAAAATAATTTTAAACTTTTAAATAACCCAATATGCAATAAGTCAATAGAATAATAGTATGCAATATGTAAATTGGAATTCATAATTTAGACCACAATCTACTTCAATGTTCAAAACACAAACATTTGACCCTTTCTTTGCAATAAACTGAGTGTTAAGCCTTTATAAACATTCAGATTCAAGGAAATCATTTGAAAAATATTTGAAAATAAACAAATATCCATACTTTCCTTAAAATTTAAAATTTTTGCCATTTACTTGATGGAACTTTTGTGAATTTTAATGATATTTAACGCTTGGTTTTTCAGAAACTTGCAACAATAATTTTGCAGATCATAATTTTTTATATATATTTTGATCCTCTAAAATAGTATGTAAAATTGATTTACTGATGAGAAATGGAATAAAAAAATATTAGCTATATGTATTGAGATGTAAAATTTGGTTTCAACGGCATTAGAAAAAGAGACGCCACGGGACAACGAAAATAATTCATGCCCGGCGGCATCGTAAAAGCTCAACAAAGGGTGGTAGTTACCAACTCTAGAAATATTCCAGCTTCGGCACTCAATATAATGCTTACCAAAATCTATATGATGAAAGCTTCATTCGGAGACAGTAATCACTTTTAACGTCAGTCCGAGGGAGAGAATTTTTCGCTTTATTCCCTTGAGTAGAACAGTCGAAGGGATGGAATATCTGTCAAGGGATATACCAGGAACCAATATGTACCACCAATTAAGTAGGGATGACGAATATTTTCAGAGCGATTATTACGTAACCAATATCAGAAAATCACAAATACCAGTGAACAATACTTTTTAAAGAAGGGTGTGATTCAAATCCTTAACATGATCTTATTGGTGATATTTCAACTACAGCTCTTGTAACCACCATAGAAAGTTACAATAGATAAGATCTGTACAATGACAGACAATCTAACTGTTGGCATCACGTATATATCAATACTTTTGTTTACATAACATCACGATTATAGTTATCAAAGAAAAAAAAATGCTTCATTTATTAAAATATCATGGATTTCGGAATTGTACAGGAAGAAATTATAATGTTTGCATTAAAAATATTTGTTTGTTTACTTTTGCAATAAATTGATTTTCTTTGTGATATTTTTAATTTATTAAAGTTAAATAAATTACCAATGTAACATTAAATTTCTTCTGCTTTTTCCCTCCTTCTATAAAGAGGGCTAGGAGCATTTAAAAAAGAACGTAAATCATTGTAATTAAAGATAAAATCTCATAAATTTGCAACAAAAAAAATCAAGAAAATACCAGTAATGTTTAGTGAGTCTCAATCAATTTAAACCAAAGTTTTTAAAAATCGAATAAAAATTTCTGAAAATAAAGGAATATAAATTGCTGCAAAAGAGCTGCAACCAGCTTTTCGATTGTCAGTCATGTGTATTGTATTATCTACATATTATTTTTATTCAAACTGTATTTTATTTTTTCTATGTAAACTGTATAAAACTAAATTAATTATAAAACAATTATTATCAAAACTAAAATACATTCAAATTAACATTTTTAAATATTAAAATAAATTCTGCATTTAAAAAAAATATATCTATTGAAAAATTTTTTGCCATGTTTCATATAAAACGTTAAAAAAAATCGATATCATGTACAATAAATACGGTGTTTGTGTCTTGCAATACTATACACTTTTAGGAAATGAAAAAAATAACTGTAAAATTAATACATTATTTCACTAATATAAATATAATTATAAAGGTTTTAAAGACCTCAATTTATGAAAGCCACCTCTTATATTTGTGCATTTTACCCTTTAACAAGGTAATAAAATTGAAAGTAATCCCTAAATCTCAGTGCATAATAAATTTCCATAAATCATTTTACATTAAACTACATAATTAAAAAAAACATTTGTCTTCCTTAGAATCTTTTTAAAAAATAAATCAGTCAATAATGTAATTTAATTTAACTTCACAAAAAAAGAGTATAATCAAAAGTATTCCTACCTTTCAAATATCCTATTTAATCAGCGTCATTAAACGATTAATAAAAAATTAAGAGAAAAAAAGGCATTTTTTTTTTCATTTTTTTAATTACAAAAAGCTAAAAATCTTTTTTATATCTTAAACACAAAATATATTAATTCTTTCCTGATAGATGTCATAAAAAGGACAAAATATCGAATTAGTTATTTTCTTGCTGGTAAATGTTTAATCTCATTGGCTGAATGTTTTTCAACTTCAAACCTTCTGAGTTCCAAAAAAAATTTCATTGTAAATTTGCATATTAATTAATAAAAATTTTGAAAGATTAAAAACAAAACAGTGGCTTTGAAATTCTTTTATGATAAATTAGATTCACAAAAATACTAATTTAAATATGACAACCATTTTGTTCGCGCACGTATGTATTGTGTGTAATTCTTAAATTCCTTATATGTACAAGCATTCCCGTACCAAAATATTGTCTGCACATAAGATTGTTTGGAGAAAAACTGAAATCTCTTTCTAAATAAAATAAATTTCATTTTTGGTGAATTAATGACTTCTTAAATGACATAGAAAGAAATACTTTTTTAAATCAATTTCCTCTAAAACGTCAATTTCTCTACAAGAATTAAGATTTAAAATGTGCAATCATTAGAAAAATATTATTTCAAATAAAAATTCATCCTAACAGTTTGCTCTCTCTCTCTCTCTCTCTTTTTTTTTTTTTTTTTTTTTTTTGAAGTGTGTTAAATGTGAAACAACTTAACGTTTCAAAATGCTTGCTAATTGAAGTCGGCGTGTGGCTAAAAGATTAACAGAAAATCAGCAGACGTTTGGGATTTGGAAGGTCCGTACTTCATTCGCCCTTTCCCTGGGTTCACTCTGCCCTTCACCACCTTTTATGACTTGACTTCTGGGAAAAAACACTATCTGAAAAGGGGGGACCAATATCTTTCGTTTAAATAGACACTTACTAAACACATGTGGAGTATTGAATATGTTTTTCCAACACCACTTTTTCTGATACTTGCAATCTTATTTTATTTTCGACGTCTTGCATCTTTTAGATCTTTAGTTTTAAATAAAAAAAATGTAATCAGAATAATTGTATTTTACTGCTCACAAAACTTGAAAGTGATTATTTGTTAAGAATGTCTTAAAAACCACTGGCGGATACATTTGATTCACAAATCTTAATCGTGATTATTGTAGATTTAAATTTAAAATGTTCTTAAAATATAACTTAGATGACTTAGTGTAAAAAATATTTTTTAACAAAGCTAAAATGCAAGATTTATGGAGACTATACGATTTTATGCAAAAAAGAGAGTTAATGAAGCAGTCTTAAAAATTTATTTAAATGACAGTTGGATGGATACTTATTAATAATAGTATTTGTTGCTTCATAATAATAGTATTTGTTGCTTCATAATAATAGTATTTGTTGCTTCATAATAATAGTATTTGTTGCTTGTAATATGATCCCATTGCGTATATTCTAGAATTTCCAATTGAATATTGCCTCAAATATTTACAAATGCTTTAAATCACACTAGAAAGATTACTTAAAGCAAATGTCTACACATTAAAACTGGGAATTTAACCTATAGAAAAATTGAGAAAAAAGCTAAACTCCTAAGTACTTCTAAGGTAAACTTGTAGAATAAGGTTATTAATGAAAAAAAAAAAAAAAAGAAATGAAACATTTAATAAGGTAAAATTTTTATTTTAATGAAGAAGCAAACATACTATTCGCAGCATTTTAATAAATATTATAAAACAATGTGGTTAGTAAAAATAAATAAAAATGCAGAGCAAATAATTAAGATTTTTATTTATTAACGGTTATAAAATATTCTAACAATGCTATTTCTTTGGTACTATGAAATTAAATCAGCTCTATTTATTCTTAAAAATGCACACACAGACACACAAGACAACCGATAGAAATTTTTAATAGTCGAGCAAAACATAATATCCCCCCATTAAAAATTATACAAATTTATACACATTTTTTGTTTGTTTATTTGTTTCAATAATTAAATCTTTACCCCTAATTTCGGGGAATAATTTTTAGAATCCAATGTAATAACAATGCTTTAATTTGTTTAAGTATTTTTTTTTAAATTCCCGAGATCGGGCACAATTATTAACAACCGGAACCGTATCAAACAAAAATTATATAAACCTCTGGGCTGCTAAATAATCTGAGTATGATGGCTTTTCTAAAATTTATCTCTATTCCACAAAAGATTACTTTAAAAAAAGAAAAGGGCTTTTTTCACTCTCCTTCCTTCCCAGCTGCGGGGGGTTAATCACCTAGGGGGAGGAATGGGTTTCTACCACGACCCCCGATAACAAGGCCCCTGCGGTGTTTCGTGACGTCACAACGAGCGGTGACACTTCATTCTCCCAACGTTGAGTCTCTGCGCGCCAGAGAGGCAGATGGAATTATTTTTCCTTGTTCATATCGTTTCTTTAACATCCACACAATGCAAATTAATACACATATATTGTAGAGCCCATTAGTAATTAAATTGCAACCACTTTCCACATCACCATGGAGGTACGGCGCCTGGTATGCATTACCTTTTTTGCATTAAGTGCAGGGCAGGTTTCCCGGTAGGTGTATCTCCCCTAGATTTAAAACTATTTATTTTGCAAAAAAACTAATGAGTGAAAAATATTATTGATGAATTTCAAGACAATTCTACAGAAAAATGGTTTTAGTACTATTTGCTAAGTATAAAATAAATAGCATTTCTTTTATAAAATTCAATGTTTTACCTTTGGATACTGCTGTATTATCTCTATTTGCTTCAGTAAATCGTTCTAGGACATGATAATAATAAACAAATGTATACTCAATTTTTTTCAAAAACTGTATATACATAGCTTTAACTGAATCCATTTTAGTTTCCCAAAAAGTATAGAAAAGTACATAAAAGTTGCAATATTCATTTTTTTTTGCAATATATACTGCTGGAAATGGTATCACAAACTAATAAATTTTAAAAATGTATGATGTGCAAAACATATAAATTGTCTGTGGATTTAGGGCATCTTTTCTAAATTGTAAAATTTAGTACTTTCCCATCGAGTTGCTATCTTTCCCTTACGCTTATCCTCTATAATTCCTAATATTTAAATGCAGTTCACTTAATCTTTTCAAAAGAGTTTTTTACTAGTCTTTCTCCAGTCAGATTGATTACTTTAATAAACCCAATAAACATCTAATTTATATTTAATCTTTTCTCTTCAATGTTTTCAAACCTAATAGTTGTTGAAGTGCGTTTGTTCTTAATGAAAAAAAATCAAGATTATAATCCATATGGATACAGCTGTAAGTGGATGATTTCATATATTTTAATTTTGCAAAGGATTTCATTTCAATAACACAGGAATATTTTGTTCATTTGATCACAGTGCTAATTGATGCCCAATTCCAATTTTCGAATTTTTTTTATTCAGTTTATATTATCTATTAGCACAAAGTAGTATTTACTAAATTATTCGAATAAACAGACAAAAATTTTCAATATTAGGTGTTCCTATTATTTTCATGGTTTTCACGAAATGAAAGGTTGTTACATGATAAATATAGAATCATAAAAACAATTCTTTGAAGCAGTAATTTAAGCCGTTCCATTTTTTATTCATATAAATTTATTTGGTTTTCATCTACAGTGAAATAAAAAAAAAATTTATTTAGTAATTTTTTCCAACCAATAAAGGAATTAAAGTGACAAATAAAACGTTCATGATTCTGAATTACAGTTGACACTCTCTCCAGCTATTATAGGCATCTATAAATTTTGTAACTGTCCTCTTTTTCTCACCATCTCTCTCTTTTTATTTTCGAACAAAAGTTGTGGTTTCTTCGTTTTCAAATAAATTAACCTGCTACAAAAAAATTAACTAGTTTTCTCTATTTGGCTTTTTTTTAAGTATAAGAAGTGGAAAAGTGAAAAATGATCTACCTTCAGCTCTCTTAGCAAAAATTTCTTTTTGTTGTGCAAGTCCGTTTTTAAATTATTCTAAACTTGTCAGTAATAATACTGAAACATAAATCTGGATCACTTAAATTTATTTGCTCATAATTGCTATTGCCCTTTTCGCCGTTATTTTCAGATTCGATCCTATTTATATAAACATACAGTTCTTCAATAAATTTCAGTTTCTACATTTTCATTACAAGCTTATGCAGTTTTTGTGGTGCCTTTTAATTCAGTTGGAGCTGCAATTGTGATTTCTGAAGTCGATGCAATATCATTACTATAATTACTTCATAAATTAAAAAACATGTCTAGTTGAAATTTAGCTTTTAAACCTTTTCCTTTTCTGCTAACTTTTTTTAAGATTTAACTTTACTAAATTTGTCAAGTTTTCTTTTCTTTATAGTTTTAGAAAAGCTTTTCAAACTGTCATTTACTTTTTTACAATAATTATTCAATAACGAATTTACAGCTGACCAAATTATCATTCTATAAACATTTTCTGGTTTATGTCCTGAAATGCATTCGCCATAATCATGTATTTGTCCCTCATTTACTAAACTATTGAAAATTATCACTGCTGCTAAATATTTTTGATTGGAAAATTTCAAAAATTCTTCTTCATGTATGGTACATAGTTTCTGAATTATAATGTAAGAATATAAAATTACATTTACAATGCATTTCTTGGGGTATAAAAGTTTACCTCGGCTTAAATTTTGAATTAAAGTAGTTGAGCAGTCCAGTTCTTTTTCATTTGTGAAAAAAATTTTGCAGAGGCTGCATTTCAACTTTTTAAGAACTGTGTGGACACAGTAACCACCTAAATAAACTAACACTGGTAAAACATCTGATTTTTTAAAATCTTCTTCTGTAAGCAAAATGTTAAATACAGGTAATTTTTCAGAAATAGATTTTTCAAATTCTTCCCAATTTTCTCCAAATTCTTCCTGATAAATTTTGAGATTTCCATTTTTGTTTGATTTTAAACAAATTTTTAAAATACTATGCATTCTCAATTTGTTTTCACCTTCAAATACCTGTCGGAGTGAAACATGATATTGTGCTCCTGCCATTTGTCTATGTAAACCAAATCGTGCCTCTAAATTGTTGGTCTGAAATTTTCCAGTGAGAATGTACTTCATTCCTAATTTGTCCTGACAATATTTAGTTACTTCTTTTAAAGCATATGTTGTCATGTAAAGAGCAGAATATGTTTCTTTTGTTAGTGTGCCGGTATCACATTTCATATTTTTCCAATCTTCCAACCAGTTCAAAAATTCATCTAAAAATTTGTATCTTTTGTCAGTTTCAGATGTTGTCAGTGGTTTTTTATATTCATTATTTTCGCCAATTCCTGTAAATGGAGTTTTTACAATATCCCACCATCTATTTATTATTTTTATGTATTCTGCTGTTTCTTTGTAGTGTGGGAACGCATATTTCTCTCCCAAACTCATTAGACTTTCAGGTATAAATTTATTGAAAATTTTAAGTACTAATTTGAAATTTTGTTTTTCTAAATTATTGGGCTCCAATGCTTTTAATGATAAATTGTATGCATATTTAACAATGTTATCCTTTTCAGTTTCATATAATAATTTTAATGTTTTGAAAGATGCTGTATTGAAATCAACTTTACTGTCAGGCTTACAGCTGGAAGCCTGAATTATTTCATCATTAGAGAGAATGGCATTTTCATTAGCTTCTAGAATAGTTTTAGTGCAATTTTGTGAATTTTTTCCTGACAGGGTTTCTTTAAAACTGGGGTAAAACATACACTAATCAACATTCTTCTGATTGATCCAGTTAGTACGAATATTTTTCAATAAATGTACAGTATCGATCAGGAATAAAAGAGGTCATTCTTTATTTACAGGATGTGGATAAACAATTGAATATGGATGTGAAGGTGAAGTGAACTGAGACATAGCTTTTTGATTAATCGAATTGTTGTCTGTTACCACACATATCCCTTTAAAACCAATATTTTCTAATCCAATGATAATTTTTTTAATGAATGTATGTAGAACGTCTGCTGCTATTTTGTTTACAGGAAGAATGTGAACATCTTTATATGACGATGAAATACTACTTATCATGAAAGTCGTAACACTTGAGGCGGCATTTTCTGAATTGTAACTTAAACCTGATATATTTCCCCCTTTGTAATCAAAGTAGGGTTTGATGTGCATTTCATCTATTTGAAGAATCACGGTTTTACTATGAATTGTAATTTCTGCTTAATGTATCTTAAAAAATGCAATTCATTCTGCTCTGACTGAGGGCAAGTATTGATAGGTATGCATATATTTCTCTAAGTCACAGGATGTGGTAACAAAATATAACCAGACTTTCTGACAAATTTATATGCATGTGGTGCCATTGAATAAAATAATGAGCAGAATATCATTATTTCAGTAGAGTACCTTTTACTATGCTCATTTTGAATAAGCAAGGCAGATTGCTCTTTTATAAATGTTATAACGTTGGTTAAAATTTCTTGGGTTATATTTAAATTATCCATGAAACCATGAATTTGAGAAATAATATCCGAATTCAGCAATGAGTTATTTTTCTTCATTTCTGGCAGATGCTCTAATATTTCCTTTAAATTGTTAATGTTATGGATTTTTATTGGTAGGGAAGAAATATTTGGAATACTTGACAGGCTTGTTTTTCCAACAAAAGCTGAAACTTCTAATACATCATTTATTACAACAGACAATGCAATTTCAGGTCCAGAACTGAATTCAATATTTACAAATAAAATTTTGTTTTCTTTATAAATGACATTCCAGAAATTTTTCAAATTTACTAATGAAATGCGCTGTTTTAATTCTTCCAAATTTTTAAATTCTCTTGTTTCATCGTATTTCTTTTTTTCTGTTATACGTTCCTGGAGAGCTTTCTCTATATATTGTTGCTCTAATTTCATATTTTTTATTTCGGGATTTTCCCTTTGAAATGTTGAAGATGACATGTAAGAGGTACAATTTGGCATCTGAGATGGAATTGCTCCAGTGACTAATCTCGGATATTTAAGAGGGGCACTTAATAATTTTCCTGACTTCGAATCAAATAGACTAGTTTCACTTTCAATATCATTTCTTTTAAAATGTAATTATAATCACAGACCTACAGTAAATGAAATAATTCGTAAATATTGACCTTTAAAGTTTAATTTAAATACAGTAACAAATAAATATACAACATAAAACTATGTATAATAATATGTACGGATAATTTTTAATTTGTTTACTCTCAGGTATTTATCGCTGTTATATAATAAAATTTAAATATGAAAAAGCTGTTATACATGCAATAGTAAACAAAGCATGAAAACATAATTGTGGAAAATATTCTAATTATTGTTGACAGTAATATTTCCTACATTACAGCATTTTATGAAATAATTTTTTATAATGCACTTAATTAAAATCACGAATAATATATATTACTGAACTGTTAAGTTTCTAAAGCGAAAATAAATGACTTTTCATTTAGAAATATTTGACATTACTTTAAAACAATTAAATGAGCTTACCCTGCTAAGCGGAGAGGGATAAAATCCTTCACGATGTATGGCATTTAACCATTTCTTTTTAAGCTCTTCATTTTTAGGAAAAGGCAAAAACACTTACTCTTGGGGCCATTCCTGTAATTTCCTTTACAGTTTGGAACGCAACAGATCAGAGGCATTTCTGTTCCTGATATTTAGTAAATCCAAATGCAAATTATTTTTAGTATATCCAATTTTTCTTACAAATTAGAAAAAACGCTTCTTGTTTACGCAAACACAGAACGACCACTGGCTAAAAAATGGCGTGGGTGGAGTAGAGTTCGTTTCTTATCAGTGAAACTTGAAGAGGGTGAAATTCTTACCTCGGCCCCCAAAATTACTCCCACATCCTGTAACCTCTCGCAACGACGTCATCAATTTCTGTGACGTAAGTATTCTGGCCTTGTTATCGGGGGTGGTGTTTCTACCCAATTTCGTTATCTTATCTTCCTCACTGACAACGTCTCCCCCACCCCCCTGTTCTTTTCTCCCCAACTTTCTTATGATAGTAATATGTTGTTTTAAGCTAAACTCTAATCCGAAAAAAGAATAATATAAGAAAGAAAGACTGATTCGAAAAAGAGAAAAATCAACGAAAGATCTATTTTTCTCTCACAAAGCGAAAATTCGACGCGAGAAGCAACACTGACACTGCTTTCGAGTGGCTGGGAATTAATAAGTGCTCCTACCGAGCGGAAATCTGCAGAAGAGGAAAGCAGTATCTTGTCCAATATGTAAAAGAAGTAAACAATGCAGCAAAAGTTAAACAATGTAGGAAATGTAGAAATTCAATTGTGAAAGAAATTTCATTTCAGAACAACGTATAATTATATTATGTCATCCATCCTAAGAAATTAGATTTATAATAAGCATTTTAGAAGAAAAAAAATTTTCAAAATATTTTAAAAAGAATTTAAAAAAGCCTTTAAAGGGAATATAAAATTAGTTATGCTTGGGATAATCCATTCATCTAATGATTCTTTCTTGTTGTATAAAAGAAATAAAATTCTTTTACTAAGATTACATCCATAAAAGTATTATTTTGTATGAGAAATATTTACACGGTAATTTTTTTATCAAAATATATTTAACGAAAAAGAATATAAAACCTGTTGGTGATGCAACGAGTGAGAAATAATCACTACAAGAAAATTGTCCTTTTACTTTATGAACATAAAATTAATCATTTTCAGGTTAATATATCATGAAATCTCATAACAAAAGCTGATAATTCTTCGTAATAAAAAATCAGAAATGAGAATTATCAAAACTGCATAAATTCAAGTAAAATGAATTTCAAGTTTCATTAAAATACCGAAAAATGTATCGAAAAAAATATTTTATTCATCAAGTCGGCTATAGAAAAATATGCTGTAAGTGGAAAGGGAATAAAAAGAATCGCAGATTACTGTGAACTAAAACCGCAAATGTATAACTCGTTGAAAATGACAGTGCACTATCAAAACTGAGACGGCCTCAGACGACATCTCTGAAAACCGCAAGAGGGGTCAGAGGGGACGCGTAACCCCCCTGAAGATTCTTCGATCGTTGGAATTCGGCTAAAAAAAAGGAGTATCGACCGATCCCGACCCTCCAGGAGGTAGAGATGCATAATCCACGGTTTTTTCAATAACAAATAATTTTGCTATTGTTATTTTTAAATATCTGTTCCAAATATCTGTTATTTCAATCATATTATTAATTAAAAATTATTAATTAATACTGAATATTAAATTTATTAATTTTAATTAAAACTTAATTAACTAATTTAAGTAATGTGTGATTGAATTAATTTATCTATTTCAGCTTACTATTTTAATTCGGTTTTTTCATAACTTTATACTTAATTTGTTTATTGAAGTAAACAATTTTCTAAAAAGGTTGAATTCAAAATATATGTCATTTCTTTAAAATGTTTACTATAGTTCAATATTTCACCAATAGATGGCTCGAGTAGTCACCACAATAAACGCAATCACAACATTACGTCACAAGCAGTTAAAATTATCTATAGTGCATTGCAAAATGAGTCAAGGTCTATATTGTTACTACGCCCTTTCCTGTGAATCCCAGGAAAGGGTGAAATTACCTTTCCGATAAATTTCAGTGATATGCAATTCAACGATCCGATAATTCCAAGAATATCGGGTCCGTT
Organism: Argiope trifasciata; assembly: GCA_026543055.1. Lineage (NCBI taxonomy): Eukaryota > Metazoa > Arthropoda > Arachnida > Araneae > Araneidae > Argiope > Argiope trifasciata. Next base: position 15,711 of record JAPMOQ010055714.1, read on the forward strand.
CACTTGTAAGTCCACTCTCAGATTTCTCTTTTTCCCTTTAAGCGTTAAGGGAAGGAGCCCTCAAAGATTACACCCCCCGATGGTTCAAAGACACAAAAGAAAACTGTTTTGTGTTTCTGGGATTTTCTATCCACCTCCTGGAGGGTCAGGATCAGTCGATACTCCTTTTCTTTAGCCGAATTCCAGCGATCGAAGAATCTTCAGGGTAGTTACGCGTCCCCCCCCTGACCCCTCTTGCAGTTTTCAGAGATGTCGTCTCATTTTTTATAGTGCAATGTCATTTTCAAGGAGTTAAACATTTGCGGTTTTCGTTGACAGTAATCTGAGATTCTTTTTATTCCCTTTCACTTACAGCATATTTTCCTATAGCCGACTTGATGAGTAAAATATTTTTTTCGATACATTTTTCAGTATTTTAATGAAACTTGAAATACAATTTATTTGAATTTATGCAGTTCTGATAAATCTATCTCATTTCTGCTTTTTTATTACGAAGAATTATCAGCTTTTGTTATGAGATTTCATGGTATATTAACCTGAAAGTGATTAATTTTATGTTCATAAAGTAAAAGGACAATTTTCTTGAAGTGATTATTTCCCACTCGTTGCATCACCAAGAGGTCTTATATTCTTTTCCGTTAAATATATTTTGAAAAAAAAATTACCGTGTAAATATTTCTCATACAAAATAATACTTTTATGGATGTAATCTTAGTAAAAGAATTTTATTTCTTTAATAGAATTAGAAAGAATCATTAGATGAATGGATTATGCCAAGAATAACTAATTTCATATTCCTTTTAAAGGCTTTTTTAAATTCTTTGTGAATTATTTTGAAAAAAAAAAATTCGAAAAGGCTTGTTTTAAATCTAATTTCTTAGGATGGATGACATAATATAACTATGCATTGTTCTGAAATGAAATTTCTTTTACAATTGAATTTCTCCATTTCCTACATTGTTTAACATTTGCTGTATTGTTTACTTCTTTGAAGAGTCACATATTGGACAAGATATTGCTTTCCTCTTCTGCAGATTTCCCTCCCGGTAGGAACACTTATTAATTCCCAGCCACTCGAAAGCAGGGTCAGTGTTGCTTCTCGCGTCGAATTTTCGATTTGTGTGAAAAATAGACCTTTCGTTTGAATTTTCTCTCTTTTTCGAATTAAAGTCTTTCTTTCTTTTATTATTCTTTTTTCGGATTAGAGTTTAGCTTAAAACAACAGATTACTATCATAAGAAAGTTGCGGAGAAAAGAATGGGGGGATGACGTTGTAAGTGAGGAAGATAAGATAACGAAATTGTTTAGAAACCCATTCCCCCCCCTAGGTGATTAACCCCCCACAGCTGGGAAGAAAGGAGAGTTAAAAAAGCCCATTTATTTTTTTAAAGTACTATTTTTTTAAGTAATCTTTTGTGGAATAGAGATAAATTTTAGAAAAGCCATACTCAGATTATTTAACCACCCAGAGGTATATATAATTTTTTCTTGATACGGTTCGGGTTGTTAATAAGTGCGGCCCATCTCGGGAATTTTTTAAAAAAAATATTTAAGCGAATTAAAGCATTGTTATGATATTGGATTCTAAAAATTATTCCCCGAAATTAGGGGTAAATATTTAATTCTTGAAACAAATAAACAAACAAAAGATGTGTATGTATTTGTATAATTTTTATATGGGGTGATATTATGTTTTGCTCTACTATTAAAAACTTCTGTCAGTTGTCTTATGTGTCTGTGTGTGCATTTTTAAGAATAAATAGAGCTGATTTAATTTCATAGTACCGAAAAAATTGCATTATTAGAATATTTTATAACCGTTAATGAATAAAAATCTTAATTATTTGCTCTGCGTTTTTATTAATTTTGACTAACCACATTGTTTTATAATATTTACTAAAATGCTGCGAATAGTATGTTTGCTTCTTCATTAAAATAAGACCTTATTAAATATTTAAATTTTTTTTCATTAATAACCTTATTCTACAGCTTTATTCTACAAGTTTATTGTAGAAGCGCTTAGGAGTTTAGCTTTTTTCACAATTTTTCCATAGGTTAAATTCCCAGTTTTAATGTGTAGACATTTGCTTTAAGTAATCTTTCTAGTGTGGTTTAAAGCATTTGAAAATATTTGAGGCAACATTCAATCGGAACTTCTAGAATATATGCAATGGTATCATATTACAAGCAACAAATACTATTATTAATAAGTATCTATCAATCATTTAAATACATTTTTTAAGACTGCTTTATTAACTCTCTTTTTTGCATAAAATCGTATAGTCTCCATAAATCTTGCATTTTAGCTTGATTAATTTTTTTTACACTAAGTCATCTAAGTTATATTTTAAATTTAAATCTACAATAATCATAATCAAGATTTGTGAACCGAATATATCTGCAGCAGTTTTTAAGACATTCTTAAAAAATTATCAATTTAAGATGTGGTTAACAATAAAATAAGATTATTCTGGTAACATTTTTTTTTATTTCAAACAAAAACTTGAAAAGGCGAAAACAAAATAAAACTGCAAATATCAGAAAAATTGGTGAGGGAAAAACATATTGGTCTTCACGTGTGTTTAGTAATTGCCTATTTAAGCGTAAGATACTGATCCTTCTTTTCAGATAGTGTTTTTTCCCGGAAGTCGAGTCATAAAAGGTGGTAAGGGGCCCAGTAACTCAGGGGAAGGGCGAATAAAGGACGGACCTCCCAAGTTCAAATCATCTGCTGATTTTCCGTAAACCTTTTATCCACACGCCGCTTTCAATCAGCAAGCATTTTGAAACGTTGCTTTGTTTCATATTTAACACACTTAAAAAAAGGGGAGGGGAGGGAAAAGTGGCCGGACGAAATTTTACTTTAAATAATACTTTTCTACTGCTTTCACATTTTAAATCTTAATTCTTATAGAAAAATTGACTTTTTAATTCTATATGAAAAATTGATTTAAAAAAGTTATTCATTTAAGAAGGCATCATTTCTAACACTTTATAGTACTCCATAAACAAAATATAATTCCAAATGTCTGACGAATCTAACTTATAAAAGAATTTCACAGTCATTGTTTTGTTTTTAATCTCCCAAATTTTTTATTAATCATTATGCAAAATCCCAATACTTTTTTTCCGTGCATTGTTGTGTAAAAGAAATTTCATTTTTTTTTCTTTTTAAATTTTTTTTTGAATAAACAGTACTAAGTAATAGAAATAATAAGCTTGAAAATTCACATCTCTATTTAAACTTATAAGCGAAACCGAAATTGACAGAACAAGGAAATTTTATGGCAATAACAGCGTCTTTACATATATCATTGGTCTGAAAAAATTTCAGGTTTCCAGCAGATATTCTCTGTAGGATTTCAAGACCAATTACTTTCTTTGGGCAGCAATCGGTTATCAATCATTGATATGCAGTTTCGTCAACTAATTGTATCAGAATTCAGGAGGATTGATCTCGTCGAAAAACATTTAGCCGATCAATGAGACATTTTCCAGTAAAAAAATTAATAAATAATTCGATATTTTGTGCTTTTTATGACAGTCATCAGGAATGATTTAATTAATTTTGTGCTTAAAATATAAAAAAAGATTTTTAGCTTTTTGTAGTAAAAAAAATGAAAAAAAAAAAACTTTTTTCCTATTTATTATATTTTGCTTTAATCTATTTTTTTTTCAAATTTTTTTATTAATCATTTATTGACACTGACTAAACCGGATATTTGAAGGGCAAGTATATCTTATATGATACTCTTTTTTTTGTTGTTAAGTTAAATTAAATTAAATTATTGTCCGATTTATTATTTAAAAAATTCTGTAAAAGAGATCCTTTTTTTATTGAAAATTATGTAGATGCCATGAGATTCATGGAGATTTCTTTTAATTAGATTACCATCTTCGATCTGGAAGGTTTCATTCTACATGTGAAACTTCTGAAAAGCTAGGAATGCGAAACCTGTGTCAAAAACGCATCGGTTTTTCAAACGAGAAGCACTGCAAACGAGTTTTTGTGTTCCCTCAAATTTACAAGAGGTCAAGAGTCCCTAAGGGTAGGACAGGCTCATTCAAGTCAAATGTTATCGCTTTCATTTATTGTGCTCTACTTCAAAGTCTAAAGGCCTTATCACACGGCAAAATACCGTCAGACTTTCCGTGAGCAAGCTCCCTTTTCTACTCTCAAGAACTGGTCAAGCAAGTTTTTGATGATCGACAATTTTTTCGAACATGTTCGATATCACTGTCGAAATTTTGGATTCTGACGAAATTCAACCAATCATATGGAACTTCAATAGTGACGTAGTGCGCCAAGAACGCAGCGTTTGACGCCAACTTCTTTGTAAACAGTAATTAGCAAATTCCATCCTTAGCAATGTTTTTTTTATCAAATTCCTCCGTCTTTGGAGTAAAAAGTAGTTTGATTATTTCTGCCACTTTTTACCTCGATTTCAATTAATCAGCATCGTGTTTTTAGTGCTCTTAAAATTTAAAAATGGCAAGAAGATGTGTTTGGTCAGCTGAGAAAGAGTCGGCTTTCATTCATCTTGTTCATGAGAAGCCGGCTCTATGGGATCCATTAGATCTATATTATATGAAAAAAACTTTTAAAAGGACTTTGTACGATTTAATACGAATCGAGATGATTCGAATATGGCCCGAGGATGAGGACCTCATAACATCAGGTAGGTGAAGTATTCTGTTTCTGGGTATGATGTGATCAAAAAATGTTTTATGTGAATTCATTTTATGATATGTAGAAAGACGGCATTTAATAAATTTTTAAAATTCTTTTTAAAGTATGTACAAAAAATTCTTAATAATTTTTTGTGTTTGTATATATAAAACATATTATAAATATTAATCTCTTCTGCTGAATTATTTTATCTTCCATTTCTTTTAATCCCAGCTGAAATATGAAACACATAAAGAAGTTCATTAATTGTTTTAAATGTTGGGATGCAATTTATTAACTATATTGATCCATGTATAGGTTATATAATTGTGTTATTCATTATATTAGACAAGATGGCTAATGTGGCGAGTTAGCTCTTAACTTATGACTTTCCTATTCATTATTAATTTCTATTTGTGATTGTTTTTCACTTATTTAATTGTGTATTAACATGCAGCAGTATTTCCTTACCAGTACAGCCAATATATTAATGAAACTAAAATTAAAATTTTTGACAATTTATTCTACATTCATTTACAAGTCAAATTATACAAAATTAAATTTTGTATTGTGATTTTTTTTCTCCTTTTGCATTATTGATGTTTTCTACATTAAGTGACATTATTATAATGCATGCACTCACATATTTATATAATGAAGTATATGTATTTAATACTAAATTCTTTTTTATTCCAGAAATAATTCGCAAGAAATTCTGCATATTGCGAACATATTTTCAGAGGGGAAAAAAAAAGACAAAGTTGCCTTCAGGCTCAATGGCCCTAGATATTGCACCAAAATGGGTGCATTATCAAAGAATCCTGTTCCTGTGAGACACCATCGAAGCTGGCTCATCTGAATCCAATTTGGATGAGTCCTTCACAAATGAAATTGGATGTTTTGAACCAATGGTACATTTTACAAAAATGTTTTTAATTCTTATATCATGCTTTTATTTAGTTGGTTATAACTTATATGTTATTAGTTATATTTATATTAGTGTTATTAGCTATGAATAACTTATATGCATATTTAGTTATAATTAGGCTTAATCATTTACTTTTAAGTTTTAAAACTGAATGATAAAAAAGCTGGTCAAGAGATGAATTGAAATAAAATGTATAACTAAATAACACCTAATGTAATTGAATTTTATTAAATACATCATTGGTGATCATATCATTAATTCACTATATACCATTCATTTAATCAATTATTATTAGAGAAGGGTCTGGCATCTAATCTCTTGAAGGATTTGGATAATACTTTTATTCTTAGTACGGGCATTTTTATGCCTACTTAAATGTATTCTTTGATTAATACTTCAATGCATATTGAAAATATTATTCTTTATAGATTTCTGTGGAAGAGGAAAGCTTCCGGCCGGAGAGTGTGGATGTGGAATGCATTCTAGAGGCTTCCTTAAGCACACAAGTGAAAAGGTCTGCAATGCCAGGAACTTCTAATCAAGGTCCTCCTCCCAAAAGACGCCGCCAGACTAATGTGGGGGAAGAGGTATTGAAAATGGTGTCGGCGGAATTAAAAAAAAAGTGAGGCTTCAGAATCTGTTTCCCATGTTGTGGGACAACATGTTGTCTGCACTTTAAAAAAACTGGCACCAGCGTATGGGGAACAGTTCATACGAAGAATATTCGAACTTGTTATGGAATTTGGAGAACTCCAACCTGATATTTATTCATGAATAAAAAATCATTTCTGTGAATTGTTTTCTTTTTGTGAATTTATTTGATCATATCGAATCTTTGGATAATTGTAATTTCTTAAATAGCTCATTAACTGCTTCTATATAATTTTAAAATTTAGTTAATGTTAATAAGGATTAATTCTGTTTTCTAACCTTAAACTGATGATCATATAGTATAAAAAAATTAAATCACCTTTCATATGATTAACAATAAAATTTAGGCTTCTTTTTTCTTTTAAATTAGCAAATAACCATTTAATTTGGGATTATGCATCCTTAATAGATATATATTTTATATTATACTTTTCTAAATAATAAACACTTTTAAGGCACTTAAAAATGTTCAAATTTTAGAACTTTGCATGATGCTATGCACCCTGTTAAGCTTAATTAAGGAAACACACACCAAATTTTTTCAATATGCTTTTGTTTTAAATTTAATGTCAATAAGATAGTATTTTATAAATTCAATTAATTAATCCTAACACAAATACAATATAAAATGTTTTTGCTTGTTAAAGATTAACAACAAAAATATTTAACATAGCAAAAGAAAAGCAATGGAATTTTTAATTACCATTACAACCAGTTGAATGGGACAATAAATGACATTATATGAAATGAAAAAGACACTCAAAGGAAACTCATTTTTAAATTTGATAAATGTACAACTTGTCTCATTTTACAATCCATTTCATATTCATTATATTAAGAACTCTAAAGATTAAATTTGAAGCATAACTTACAATTAATTCAATAACTTTTTAGCTGAAAATAAATGTCAACAGAAATAGCAATTTCTAAATGCAATGAAATTTTATTGCACAAACTTAATAATTTAGCTGCAAGTTCCAAAAGAGCATTCTCCACATTTTCACAGTAATTGAATTTTACTTTTTATATAAAACTTTAGTTAGTGTTTTCAATGTAATGATTGTTTTAAAATTAGTTTAATACTGCTTTATTCTTTTCTATATCATTTAGACAAATGGCTATGGCAGTGTTTTATGAAAAATTAGATGTTTTCTTGTATATATTATTTAAATGGTGAATTTTACGAATATAGTTTCTTTTAAATAATTATTACTCTGAAATAAGTCAACAATTTAAAGCTTACTAATAAAATTATTATACTTTTCTTATGTAATTATTATTAATATTGTGACTGAAATTTTTTCAATTTGTAGATATAGAATAAATTATAACTATTTCAAATTATATAAAAGGGATAGATACCATTTTCAAAATCTATACAATTTATATATCAATTAATTCATTTTAATTTGTAGTAATCATTAAAAAACAAGGAAGCAAAATCACATCTTAATAATTTTTATTTGCACATTACAAAAAATATAGATAAAATACATCCACAAATATAGGGAGATACCATTGACAGAAGATACTCAAATGATGCTGTGTCCATTCTCAACCATCTTCTATAACCTTCAGCATCCTAAATTGAAAAATACAACTCATATTTTTTAAAATGAACAACTTTAAAATAATTATCCATACATAGATTTATTAAATGTAACATTCTTCGTAATGATTGAATGTTTGGAACATTTCAAAAATGTCAACTCTGCTCATTGATACAAATTGTATTAATAATTAATAATTTAAATTCCTTAAAAGTAAATAACCAATAGACAAATCTGGAATGCATATCTTAAGTATTGCATATAAATAAATTTAAAAAGTACTCAAATAAGCAAGGATAATGCTTTTCCCAAGCAAAGATAATAATAGAAATTCTTTATATCTGCATCATTTTGTTACGAAACATTTTACTTAAAAAATGCTAGCTAATTTTTTGCTTACCTCCAAAGCTAATTCTCTCATTAAATTTTCCAAGCAGCCTTCCTGTATGCGTCTAAGCAGCCACTTCCACGACCACAATCTTCTTTGGGATTTCTGTTTTTCTCTTAGCACTGTTCCCAGGATGATGCATAATAATGCAGGCTCATTGATATCCATTTTGCCCGGAGCATCCACGAGTTATGAAATGAAAAACTGCAAACATTCACTTAATGGAAGTAATGAATAAAGATCGATAAATACGCCAACTTATTCACCTGCTTTTCTAGGTTTACCAGACAGCAAATGCTCAAGTGACGTCACTTTCGTCAGAGAAAGTGACGATGTATTTGACCGTGTGATAAGGCCTTAAGGGATTCTAAGAATAGTGAATGAGAAGACTGTTCTGTTTAGTCAAACCCCGACAGTTGATAACATCATTTTGCGAATCGTTGC
>JAPMOQ010055716.1:0-15083 GCA_026543055.1 Argiope trifasciata
TCATTAACATTTGATTTTAAATTTTCATCAAACACTAAAAAAAAAAATAAACAGAATCGTTTGAAATAATCGGTCGAAATTCCGCTAAGTCTAACCTCATTTCTGTTGGGGGAAAAAAAACCCGCCGCTTTACTTATCTTTAGCGGGATTTGGCCCCAGCTTTTTCGCGCAAAAGTTATTTTTTATTGAATAAAAAACGAACCACTTAATGAACCAGAACAAAGAAATATTTCTGGCGGAATTGAGTAACAAAAATCCATCCAATCATTCACATTGATAATATTAGTATAGATGACAAACCAAGTTCTAAGTGAAAGGTTGCAAATCCAAATCACCTGTTCTTGCTCTTGGTCTGCATCATCGGCCCCTGGAAGAGCCAGCCAGTAGGCTGGGCTCAGGCGGCCTTCTTCCACATCTCCAACAATAAACACGGCACGGGAGGCAAACTGAGCCGATTGGCTTTCCGGTTGCGGTAAGACAGGCTCTACCATTTCTAGAATGAGAGAAAAGCAGAATGAATAACAAGCCATTGAGTGAAATATATACACACTAGCTATCACACCGGGCTTCGTTCACGGGGATTGGTTTAGTTATATTAACATCCGTCCCGTTTTAAAGCAAAGAACTATGGTTATTTGGAGACGGACCTCGTCATTTTGAACCGTGGTTAGATGACGACGACACCTGAACAGGCACCCCCTTCTCCACACCAGTGGGAGGACGTGTGCCCAGACAGACTGAACGTGCAAGAGACCCCCTCACACGACGGTTCTTCGGTGAAATCGAGTCTCGAACCTGAAACCCTCCGGTTCCGAAGCCGAGACCTTGCTACCGGGACACCGAGGCCCTCGTTCACGGGGAAATTTTGATGCGAGAAATTCTGATTGAAACGTGAACGAAGTCGTCAAATTTAAATGAATTAAGTAGAGAATGCGGAATCGGAAATAAGAGAATATTTTTAGAATGAAGTTACTATGGACTGAAGCGAGATAAAACTTCAGTAAATAATTTGGATTTAAATAGAATTTTATATTATATATATATATAATTATAAGAGCAATAAAATTATTAAAACCCATTTCCTGAGTCAACAAAAATGAAATCGAAACTAATTTGGTCGAAATCGAAATTAAAATTGAATTCGGAATTAAACAACAAAAAGTAATGAATAATAAATGAAATAAATTTATGAAGAAAATTTATGAAACAAATCAAAATTAATACAATTATGTAAACGAAACTAATGACGGAAACGAAACTAAAAATGATGTCGGATTCATAAAATTTTAAAATTAAAAAAAAAAAAAAAACTATCATTGTATTTGGTGAGTGCAAATGCAGCTACAACTAAAATACAGATGAATCTAAATTAATGAACAAAATAAGCTAAGCAAAAAGGAACACAACCGAATCAAAACTACAACCAATAGATAAAGAATCTAGAATTATATATATATATAATACATACAAACACACACACATAGAAATTTTGATATATGTATGAGCTGTTGGCAGTGACTGTCTAAAATCGTCTGCTAGCAAAACGACAACGCCGCCTATCACTGCCTGGTTGGCTCGGATGTTCTAACATCTCTATACTCTCTCGTCCCATACTATTCACTTGCACTGGTACTAAAGGATTCCCCAGCCACTGTTTTTGGTCTGTTAATGAATAGGTCATTGTGAGCGACTATCTTCTGTAAAAGCCTCCTTGTGTCTATTCCACAGGTGGAGGGAAGTTTTGACAGTCTGCAAATGCTCACTAAAATTGCAAGCGGATCTTCTAGATACTTTCATAACCAGAGCTTTATTACTTCTCATCGAAAGATTTGCGTTTCCTGGCCATTTTGAAAAACTATCAAGTAATGATAAATAAATTTTTTTAAAACTAACCTAAAAACGGTGTATTTCAAAGTACGAGCATATAGAGAAAATACAAAACTAACATAAATACACGCTACTAATCTTTAAAAAAAATATTAACATTGTATATCAGAAGGAAAATAAAACAGCTAAATCATGTCCGAGTTTCTTTAAAATCAAGTCCATTTTATTTATTGGTCGATACTGAGGTAGCTACAACAACAATACACATCATTTTTAAACCTTTAATTGAAATGAGTCACAGTCGTCAACAATCATGCATGAACTTTCAACAACAGTTGGGGTGATGCAATGCAGATGAGAAATGTTTTATTTCCTTTACTCTGGTTTCTTTTCATTTAAAAGTACTTCAGAATGAATCCGAAAGATCGATTAATTCCCAACATTTGATCTTAAATACATCTAACACTAAAAAAATTAATAGAATCGTTTGAAATAATCGGTCAAAATCACGTTACGCCTAACCTGATTACTGTTGCCGAAAAAATCCTGCATCCTTACTCATCTTTGGCGGGATTTGGCTTCAGCTTTTTGGCGCGAAAGTTGGTTTTTAATGAATAAACAAATAACCACTCCATGAACCGGAATAAAAAGTAGCCTATGTTCTATTCCTGACTCTAATCTCTCTTTTTGCAAAATTTAATCCAATTCTGTTCAGCCATTCAGTTCAGTGGTGGCGGGGTGGTCGGCTGTATGCAAGAACAAGTAACATCCATTCATCCAAACTTTCACATTTATAATATTAGTATAGATTAGAAGAAAGTGGCATGCTGACATTTAATACAATAAGGAAAAGAAAGCTTTAAAAAATGAAAACATTACATCACCATGAGAGGAAATTTGAAAAATAAGACCTATAAAAAATAATTTTTAAAAAACCTTTATCGTTCTTAGCTTCTTTGTCAGAGGCACTATTTAACAGTGTAAGTAAACTAGATATGCTCTCAAGAAGACTCTCAACTGCTTCTTCGTCATTACCAAATTCCTATAAGAAATAAAAATCACAAAGTGAGAATGGAGTTACATAGATAGAGTTTCATCACTATTTAAATGAAAAATTAGAAGAACTATTTTATAAAAATAGTTCTTCTAATTTATAAAACTACTTTTATAAAATCACTTTTATAAAAATTAGAACTATTTTATAAAAATTAACTAAAATTACAAATATTTTCATCTGCCTCGGATGATAATCTTAAAGTGAAACAACTGAAGCTTGCTTACTTACTCTAAGTTTTAAACTTTTACTTTCCAAAAAAAAAAAATAAGAGGAAAATCTAAACTATTTCTTAAAACAAATTCAAAACATTACACCAAATTTTTGATAAAATGAAAAGAAATTTTCATTCCTAATCAAACAGAAACAAATTCAACAATTATTATTTCAGGATTCATTAAACAAAGATTATTTATTATTTATCTATTAAAGACATGAAATCACAAATCGAATTATTACTAACTATAGTTAAAAAATATTAATCGGACTGAATAAATTATTGTTATCCAACATAATAAAATTTAAGTAACAATTTTTTAAAAAAAACATGGATCAATTTTGTAACTTTTTTCAGGAATATGAGACTGGATTAGACAACAAAAGCTTTTGTGTTTCTTCATAATAATGTTAAAAAGTTATACAAAAATAAAAAAAAGGCTTTTACAAAATTTAAAAACTACAATATCAATAATAAACCTAACTTTATGATTTAAAACCAAGAACAGCAGGTATAATTAATACTGTCTGTCCATCACAAGAACTCTGCAAGACGATCGTCTGTGTTTATGGCAGGCGTCATAGAAACCGGCTTTGTTAGGGAAGATCCATTTTGAATGGGTGGAATCGGACGGAAGTCTTGGGGAGTATTCTTGTTCTTGGCGTCAATTGTAGCGATAAGAAAAACTTGTTGCTCGTTCGTCTTCTCGCTTTAGTCAAAGTTGCACAATCTTTATATTCTCTTAGCTTACTTCTTTTATATTCTATTAATTTTTTCTTTGGTTAATATTTAACTGCATATAATTATTTTTTTTTGTCTCTTAATAACATATAAATGTAAATTAAATGAAATAATTACGATTAATTATATTATTGCTTTTATGTTAAATTAGATGCGTTTGCAGCGGATAATTTTATATTAATAACATATAAATTTAAATAAAACGAAATGATGACGATTAATTTTTTGTCTTGCATGATTTTACTTCTTGCACAGTCGTTAGACATACAAATAATTATTCAGTTTTTCTATTTGATTTGCTTTTCACTTTGTAAATTTATAACAAAAATATCAGATATTTTCAATACTCCGAGTACGCAAATAAATTTTTATCTTTGTGATTTTTTTTAAAATTTGTTTTTAACAATTAAATGTTATAATACATAATATAGCCAATTTGGCGCTAAACATGCCAGCTTGAGAAACTTGAATGAATTTCTACCTCAGCGAAATGAACTCTTCCTACAGTAACCTGTTTCTATGACGCCCGCCGTAAACATAGACGATCGTCTAGCACAGTTCTTGTGATGGACAGACAGTACTCTTCCCTCCCACCTTTAACACGGTTAAAGAAAAACTTAACTTATTTAAAATAAAATACTTTAATTAAATGTCGTAAGTCTTTTCTAAATATTCTTTTGAGTAATTGATTTGACGTATTAGAAAACATCCTAATTTGACACTGCATGAAGGTTGTACACATGTGGTGACATCTTACCAAGCCAGTAACAGCCACTAGACATCAGCGATCGCTTTAGTCGAATGGTTAAATTACTGGACTTCAAGTCCAAACATCGCAGGTTCGAACCGTCACTACATTGGTAACCCGGACGTTCCTATATATTGGCACAATTCCGCCAAACTGGTGACCTCGGACAGCTGTCGTGGCGCCACCTACCCTCAGTACACACAACCAACACAAAGTCGTCAGATTCACTTGAAGCAGCAGCAGCTCTCTTTGCTCGCCAAAACACTTGGTGCTATAAAAACTGTTCGTTTCTACCGACTAACTGGTAGGCGAGTATTGTGGTGAAATCTTACTAAGCCAGTAACAGCCACTAGACACTAGCGTTCGCTTTTGACGAATGGATAAGTGACTGGTTTTCAAACCCAAACATCGCAGGTTCGATCCTTGGCGGAATTCACATCTACACATTGGCGCAATTCCGCCAACACCATCGCAACACATACACCTTGTTGGGAATTAGTCGAAATTCTCCTATTTATATCGACAGCATGCACAATCGGGTTCAAATGTTTCGAATCCAGCTCATTCGATGCAGTTCCACAAGAGCAGAAATCTGAAACGATATGCTGATAACATGACTCTTATTTGCATATTATTGAAGAAGATAAATTTTTGCTTATCGCAGTACATATCAATAAAAGGTCAAAGGAATAGATAGATAGTAGATAGACCATGCTTAAATAAATTTCAAGTGATTCTCTCTTCATTACGTGGATCACTTTCTTAATAGATATACAAAATTTACTAATTAGGCCAAATTTATCCCAAGACACTTTACCTTCAAATGGTAAAATGAACTTCATTACAAGTAACAAAGCATATTTCATTTTAAAGAATATATTCATTAAAACACTCATTTACTCCATTACTCAATTACCCAAGCCCATTTAAAAATTAAAATTACACTTACTGTTAGCAGTTTCTCTAATTCTACCACAGGCTGAAAAGGTTCCAAAGTCTTCTCGTCTTTATCTTTGGCAGAAGGATCTTCTCTTAATAGGTCTGCAAGTTCACTGGTGGATAGAAGCAATGTGCGCCCTGTTTGCGCGCCGTCTTCATAGCCATTCACCATGAGCCTCAAAAATTCTAATGTTGTCGATAAAGTGGATAAACAGTCACTAGAGTCTTTACTGAATGAAGAACTGAATCGAGTGAATAGTGAGTAGATGGCACCAGGATGTTGAACTAAACCTCTGTTGGGGATAACATGTCATGAAATTAATATAGCAAATATTTCAGATTTTTATGATAAAAGAACATTTTCCTTGAAAAATTAATCCGTTAGATCCTCTCATTTAAAGCACTTTCCACAAAAAAAGTTCTTATTTAGCTTATAAACAGCACAGAAGTATAGATTATGAAGATAATACAACATACAAAGTAATAAGTAGTTATTAGTAGCAAACAGGGGGGAAAATATGGCCTTGTTTCTTAAAACTCACTTAGCAGGGGAACTAAAATATACTTTTTAACGAAGTTTACTATAATCAGAAGGTATTCCCAGCTTTTCATTATCGCATTCCAGCATTTCTGAAACTCTTGTGTAATAAAAAGGGGGAAAAAAACACTAAAAAAGTTAAGAAAAATGCAAATGCTTTAGTTTATTGAAATATAACAATCATGGCATTAAAAAAAGAATTTTTCTTGTCTAAAAATCAATTTATAGTGAACTCGTTGATACCTGGCGCGTTGCTGTCGCAGAAGATATAATTTTAGAAATATCGTCTAAAATGTAAAATATCTATCTTTTTTTATTAGGAATGATGGAAAGAGTAATGTTTATTTTTGTATGAATGAATGAATGAATGAATACGTTCATTGAAATTAAGTGACATACAAAGAAGAAGCGTAAAAGTAATAATAATTCTACTTTTTAACTTTATTATTCAAGATTTTGGGTTGGCCATATATATATATATATATATCTCATCTTCAGTAGAAACAAATAAGTGTACGTAATAAGTATTTAAATATTTAAAGTATCACAATCAGATGAGCAGTACAACACCACATAAGAGACACACATTTTTATTTTTATAAATTACATCATTTTACTCTGCCTATCACCATCCCATAAGTGCAAGCAACGAGTGTTCAACGTTTCATTGTAATCGGATGAGTGGTACCGCATAAGAGACACACAGACAAACACTCACTTTTATTTATACAGATGAGATTACTTACTGTTTCACATGAAAGTATCCATAATCATGCTCTGTCAGCATGACTAATGATCTCAATGAAGGAAGCACGGATGAATAACTATGCTTATGGCAACCAATATGCTGAATAAGAGCTCCACAAATAACAACCATATGCTCCTTGGAAGGCAAACTACTAGACAGCTGGATGAAAAAGTTAAAAGGATCATTTGTTAAAAAAATAACACTGATACCAAATTAAAAACCACAACTACTTTCACAATCAAAATATTTATAATCTGTTCTCATCCAAATAAATGCAATTTTAACTTTTAAATTTGTAAGCAAAATTTACTTCAATGTACCAAAATTCATGAAATTTAATGCAGATATACTTTACACATATAATAATAATCACAGAAAAACTATGGAGTAAATTAAATGAATTTAATAAAAGCTTTTTTTTATAACCATTTCAAATTTTTAAACTCAACTTCATAAAACTATAAAAGAAGATATTTTTTTCTCATTTTAATATTACAGGTCTGTGCACAATCATCACTTCTAATATAGAAAAAAAATGATGGGTGTTTGAAAATAAAATGTTTTGAATTAATAATTTAGGGCAAGCATATCTCCATAATGCAAGCAAATTTGAGAAAAAATAGACTCAATGTATATAAATAAGCTCAGAAGCTCATATTTGTAATGATCAAATATTCTTATGGATCAACAACAAAAATTATTTTAACCAATTGAGCATTTAAAATTATTATAAACTAAACTGAAAGAGAAGCAAGAATAAATTC
This sequence comes from Argiope trifasciata, assembly GCA_026543055.1. NCBI lineage: Eukaryota > Metazoa > Arthropoda > Arachnida > Araneae > Araneidae > Argiope > Argiope trifasciata. The sequence goes on from JAPMOQ010055716.1 coordinate 7,577, forward strand.
CATTAATTACAAAAGAACTAAGTGTGCAAAAAAAAAAAGCATTTTCATAAAAGTTTTGATAAAGATGCAGATAGAATAAAAGAAAATATTAATCACATTTTTTTGGCATTTTTAAACGATGGGATGAATTTATTTCATGATAAATTCAATCAGAGCAGCCAAGAAAGGGGGAAAAAAACCCTTGTTACATATATATGTATACATTTTAAAAGAATGCTAATTTTTTTCATTTCTAAAAAATCTAATTTCTAAAGACAAATTTTGCATTTTTTTAATGTAATGTATAAATTCAATGCTTTTATTTAAATTAAAAGCAACATTTTTTAATTTCATATATTTTTTTAAAAAAATATTTTTATTGATTATGGTATTGACATTTTAAGTTATTTTCCTATTTTTAATTTGAAAAAATTAAAGTTTTTTTAGTACATTTACAATTTAAAAATGAGGCATCTCTACGGTTCATTTGAAATTATCCAAGTGAAATCTTCAACTCAATATTAAAATAAAAAGAATTTGAAATCAATAAATAATTATCAGTTTAATAAATTTTATATCATCAATTGCTGATACAAATTTTGATGAAAAGAAATTTATGTTAAACATTTAAAAAAATCAAAACCAGAATTTCATTTTGTATTTTACATTTAAAAAGATTTCTTGATTTTCAGCTTATAACAAATAGCTGTTATTTGAAATTTCTAGAATTAAATTCATACATTTATATCCAAACTCCTTGGAAAACTAGTCATAATAGTAAAATTGCATAGTTGAATTTACAAGATGTTTTAAATGATATCATCAAGGTGTTTATTTTTGTTGTTTTACAGGTGTTACAAAATTTACAAGGCATTTTTTAATGTTTTAAATGATTAAATCAATAAAGTAAATGAATTTCTACAGATTTTTTAAATCCAAAACAAAGAGAATTGTCATTTGTTTACGTAATATAAAAAAATCTATAGTTATAGAAGATGTACTATCAATCATTATTGAAATAAATAATTCAGATATACCAATTATGACATGAAAAATCAACTTTTAAAACAAAAAATCGTTTATGTTCAAAATCATTTGGAGAAAAAGAATCTAATATTTGCATGCAATTAAATCACTTATCTTTTCATTAATTAAGATTAAAATAAAATTCTTGATTTAAAAAAGCTATACATTTTTTTAACAGGGAAAAAAAAAACTATTTAAATGTTTTATAAAACAGGGAAATAGACTTGACTTAAATTTCAATGAATGGCAATACTATTGCAAATCATAAAACATACTTCGAAATAGGTTATTATTGGTGAAATATTACACAGCTGAACATAGAACTAAAAAAATTGAGAAATTAAATTTGAAACTGGTGTGGACATGTTTTTAAATTTTAAGATAATGAAATTGGTAACAATCTTTATGTGAGATAATATTTACAGATGCTATTACTAAAATAAATAAAATTTATTTCCATTTTTTTTATTCATTAAAACTAATTCAAATATCGAAAACTGGAAAAATACTTATTCCTACCCTCCAAAACATTTTGTTTCAAGTTTGGACAATTATTTCTCATTATTTGGCCTGCACATGGATAGATTAGAGACACACATACTTATTATTAATAGATATTACTGTATAATGAACATTAATAAAAGAATTACATTATTATGTTGCTTTGTACATGAATCATTAAAAAAAGTCTCAAAAATTTTAGAATCATTCAAAAAGTTTTTAATGAAATTTTCAAAGCCTTTTTCAGAAAATATTTGATCTATTAATGGTTTAAATGTTGGGAATAAGTCAACATTCTATTTATATTGGCAGCATCCACAATCGGGTTCAAAAATTTCAAATCCAACTAATTTGATGCAGACACGTAAGAGCAAAAATCTAAAACAATATGCTGATAAGATGACTCTTATTTGCATATCATTAAAGAAGATGAATTTTTGTTTATCGCCGTACATATGAATAAGAAGTCAAATATTGGGATAGATAGATTGAATTTTTGAGATGTTGGTTGTCGTCGTATGTATTCTGAATAGACATGCATCATTCGATAAGTTTTTGACTGAATTTTTGAGATGTTGGCAGTCGACTGAATTTCTCAGATGTTGGTTGTCGTCGTATGTATTCTGAATAGACATGCGTCATTCGATGAGTATGTTTTTATTTTTCGTTCTGGTTACAAGATGTAAGCACGTTTAAATAAATTTCAAGTTATTCTCTAATCATCATTGCGTGGATCTCTTTCTTAATAGATAAATGCAATTTACTAATTAGGTCAAATTTATCTCAAGAATAAATTGTAAAAACAAAAAATTAAAACAAGAAACAGTTTAATATCATTAATTTATACTGTTAATTAGTAACAATTAATAGAAAAATTTCTTTGTAGCAGTATCAAACTTTATATAATATTTTAAATTACTTATATTTGAGAGGGAAAGTAAAATAAGAAAACTGGGAAATCAAATTATTAATTAAAAAAAACATAAAACTCTTACCACATCATTAACAGGTGCTCCACTATCAAAAGTGATAAAACTTATGTCTGGATCACAAAGTGATTGTAAGATAGACTAGAAAGAATGAACAAACATAAATAGTTTAGATAATGAGCAAATTTATAAAAATCATTTTCATTTCAAATCTGTTATTAACGAACTAAAATAATTAAATTGTTGAAATTCAATTATTGATAATATGCTACAAAATTCTTATTCCAACAGTTCATTAATTGGCAACTATCTAAATTTTAATGCACTTTGAAACTATTGGTTGAAATTGTTCTATGATAATTGGGCTTGTGATGTTACAAAACTTTTGATGCTGATTGAATTTTCTTAACAATTCAAAAGTAATCATGGCATTATCTTCCACTTTGGCTCAATAACATCCTTTAAGAAGGGTTATATTTATTGATAAATCTATTATTTTTTTTTATTTCATTTGTTTGTGAGTTTAATGTGAGATATTCAAAAACAGAGCAAGGCAGTGAAATCTGTTTTATGTAAATAAAAGAGTGATGTCTAATTTAGTCGAATCAGACATCACTCTTTTCTCAACACTCACTCTGACAAATGGAACACATGTTGCATTTTTTAATACTCTTCCACAGTTTATTTTTTATTATTATTCATGTGCTATATTTTGGAAAATGTGGTATCTTGAAAAGCTTAAAAAATTTCTTTCATTTAAATTATGATATTTAGTATGGAATTAGATCATTCTTAAGAGAACAATTTTAATACATATTAGTTCATTTTTAAGATAACAATTTTAATACATAATTGTTTTTTATTTCATAATTAAAATTTCCTATAATAATTAAATGCTGACAGAATAACCAGAAATGGCACTGATATTCAGAAAAATAAGTATTGTAATTGAATGTTTTTTAAATTATTTTTTTAATGATTCTTCTTAATGATAATATATAATGGCATATTTTCTTGATCTCCATATTCGATTTCAATTTATTTGATTCATTTGCAAATACAGAGTGAATGTTTCCTTATTACTAGACTAGCCAACTTTGGTGACCAGCTGGTTCACCATGAGTAATGCATTCTAAAATTTTCAATTAAATACTTACATACCTTGCTCTCTTTATAACTTCTCAACCAAATATATTTAAGCAAAAATATCATATCTTATATTTATTCCATAACATTATGCTTCCATTTCAACACATGATGAGCAGGGCACTTTTTTCAGTTTAATTTACAATAAGGTTTGATTTAATCATACAGTTTTTGCCAAAGTGACGGCAAAGCATTGGTACACTTTTAAAGTGCTCTTGTAGGTTCAATTCTACTTTCATTTGGTGAGAAATTGTTGGAAACAGTAGTTTATAAAAATTGATTAAAATAGAAACTTAATTTATAGATTAAAACATTGTTATCAATGAAAAAAAAATCATTTTTAAGAGGATTGAAAAAACAGTTTTGTGCTGTAACTGATTTTTCTCTTTACTCCCCAAAAATAAAGAATGCACATTTCTACAATAATTTTATGGACTTTACAAGAATTCAATGGTAAAACCCGAAAACCCTCAGGACAGTTAAATGATATTTAAGGAACATTGGAACACCGTCATAGAACAATAAATCCTAGCCTGTGACTTTGCTCAGAATCACAGGTTTAAATGAATTACATTATAAGTTGCTTTATTAATGATTGTTTCAATGCCCTGATTTTTAAAAAAAATCCTGTAAATAAAAAATATATCCGCAAATAAAAAAAAAATTTCACATTAAGAAAGTGTGAATTAGTGAATTCATTACTATTAGTGTGAATACTTTACACTAAAATAAATAGTGTAAAAAATGTTCAGTGAGCACTTTTGCATTATTTATTCTAGTTCGAATTATTCAAATCTTTATAATTTTTTTTTATAATTTTATATATAGTTATTTATTCAAAATTGTCCTTCAATCTCAAATTTTAATTTTTTTTCTCAGGAGCCTACATAAAATAAATGAATTTTTATGATCATCAACACTACAACACATTTAAGTTTTTTTAAAATCCAAATCAGTTTGAAAATTAACGAGCTCTTTGACTTAAAATATTACTCCCCCCCCCCTTCAAAATAAGGGCATGTGCTAATGTTCATAATTTTGATGATAGAAAACAAATCTTGAATAGTAAAGATTAAAATCAAAAGCAATTTCTTTTACTGTACAAGACAATTCCATTTATGAATTTTACTGTATAAAAGCCATATTTACCACTATGCATTCGTGAGACTGGATAACATATGATTTTTCAGAAGGTGTGTTAAATAACTCCAGCATTAAAGGAAGGACATCCATATATTTTTCATCTGCCTTCACACTAAAAAAAGAAAAATAAATTGCAAATAGTATGATTATATAAGACTTGAGAGGATTAAAACTAAAACAATGAAGGAAAAAAAAACTTTATTACTGTACTAAAAAAATATTATTATTCTATTTAACCATGTTTAATTTATAATCATAACAAGCAATTAAGACAATTTTTTTTCCACAAATTCACTTCTATTTGGGACCCCCATTAAAGAAACAAAGTTTTATTAAATTAATTGATAAAAAGATAATTAAGTTTTGAAAATACAAAAATAATTTATCAAGTGAAAAAAGTTCATTCTTTGTATATATGAAGCAATAAAGTGTGTAAAAAAATAAGATGGAAAGCAAGTCAACTAATTTGAAAATCCCCGAGCACCCATTACTAAATACCATTGGTGTTCCGTATTTGCAATATTTTGATGCTTCACATTTAAACCAATGGAAAAAAATAAATAAGAGTTTGCACTAAAATTCTGGGGAATTTTTTAAAAATCTTTTGCAAATATGAAGTAATAAAGTGTGTAAAAAAAAATAGCATGGAAAGCAAGTCAATTAATTTGAAAATCCACAAGCATCCATTATTCAACAATATAAATTAGACTCAATAACTTACCTTCCTTTCAACACATGCATCAATGGCACTTTGAATGATGCATGAGAAACAAGATAAGCAACCAAAGTCAGGATTCTCGCTGTTGTTGAAGTGGGTGTTTTGAGCAATGGAGTTCTATCACCAGTATTGGCTGTCACAGGATCCAAGTTTTCTTTCTGATCTGGAGGAGGCAAGATCAATGTATCCAACAGAGCATCCAAAACAGCCCTGAAAATAATAAAAACAAGTGAAACAGCTTCTTAATAAGCATTTCAAAACTTACAAATCTAATAAAAATATCAAGAGCAACATTCACAAAAGTTGTAACATAAAAGCACACTCAAAATAAATAAAACAATTATATAACTCAGAGAAAAACGAGTTTTGATTTACAAATATATTAAATGTCAGTTAAATCCACATTGCCGCATTGAAACAAAACATTGCCCAGCTTGCATAGCTGAATGGTTAGGAAGCTGGACTCATAGTCAGAAGATCATGAGTTCGTGATTTCGTATTCCAGAAGATTCTGAACCTTTCTCTAACTGACCAGATAAGTGCTCTGTACTGTCTCCAGAAAGATATTCAGGAACTTTCCCTACTTGTATAAAAGCTGAAGATCTCTCGGTCACAGTTGAGTTAATAAATTGATTTAACTCTACTTCCCGTGTCTTCTTGACTTCTATCTACACGACAATATAGCTAAAATATTTGAGGAATAGCTGCAATATCAATTAAATTCTGTTCCAAATCAATACTCTATTCTAAAATCAAACAACAATACTAATTTAACCAACCTTCTCATACCCTCTACTTACAGTCCACATAACTGATTTTTCAATATTGAGTCACTCAAAATTGATACTTCACAGTGAAACAAATGGAAAAATTAAATAGAGTTTGCAGTAAAATTCTGGTAGCATCCAGTAATCTTATTTTTGAATTAAACTTTGAAATATTTTGAACTTAAAAGCTAAAATAAGGTTAATATTCATAATAAACATTAAAAGAAACATCACTTTAACATTATTGGAAATTTTTATACTTTACTATACTATAATCTTTTAGAAATTTGCTGGTACTGATTGATATAAATGGATATCAGATTCCAATCCATACAGTTTTCATTTCACTATAGTTAAATATCAATTTTTAAAAATTACTGCAGTTCAAAAAATAAAAAAATTACAATAGAAATTACTTGTATACTAAAAGAGATTGAATTAAAATTCCATAAAGAGTAAATATTTGATTTTGTCATTTTAATTTAGAACATAAAATTGCATAAATTAATTAGTTTTTAATCAATAATAATTTTTTTAATGAATTAAATTTTATTTCAATACTCATATATACATTTTGTGAAGAGATAAATGTAATTAGCACAAGCTTCATCAGAAAATTACACAAACTAACCTGACAATAAACAATGCTGTGGGTGCTGCAAGATCTGCCAATTGGACACATACACGACGAAGGAGTTGTTGCAAGGGATGACAACTAGTTGCTGAAATACAGAATTTTAGAATCAAGTAACTATATTAACATTTAATAATGATGATAATAAAACTGCAAAAAGAAAAGTTTGCTAAAGTAGTTTTAAGTACCTAATAAAAATAATTATTCAAAAGCAATTTGTTTTTAAAAATTAGAAACATCAAATTATCCATATCATTTTAAATCTTAGCAAATATGCATGCTTCATAGGGGGGGGGGAATATATTAAAACCTTTTCTGGGTTATCTAGGCAGTTTCAATTGTTTATTTTAAAAATATTACACAATTAATGATAAAAAGATTTTCGTACTTAATTTTTTTAATTGTTGAAAATGCAGATAATTAATTCCAATTTTAATAAAATAAAAGCAAAGGCTTGCACTTTGTGGCTTCAACAAATCAGAATTTTTTTTTTAAAAAAAGCTCAACAACAAAATAACAAAAATTAATTTGATGTTTTAATTAAATAGAAAGAATTTAGCTTTCAATATTTAAAATTTGATATTGTATGCCTACAATATTTTTAACCTACCAAATAAATCATTGTCTTTTTTTTTTTTTTTTTTTTTTTTTTTTTTTTTTTTTT
>JAPMOQ010055722.1:0-17221 GCA_026543055.1 Argiope trifasciata
CTGAGTTCAAGAAAATAATTGTTTCTAATAATTATAATTCGTTTATCAAAATTACACATTCGATGGTCTTGAGACTGAAAAAATTAAATTTTTAAGATGTATTTTTAAATATTAAGAGGCGATATCTTTTATTTCTGTAAGATTGTAAGAAGAAGCAGGTTAATATTATTAAAAGAAGAAGAGTAGAAATGAGGCATTGTTTAGAACGCTGTCAGACAAGAGCATTCCAAGAGTAAAGGGTTAATTTTCTCCTAAAATTTGAATCCATTTGAGATATTTTGTCAACAATAGTGGATTTTTAAGATATTTTCGAAAAAACGGTAAATGTAGTTTTTATTGAAAATGAAGAATTAAAAGTAAAGATTTCAACGAATGGTATAAATCTTATTTTAGGCAAGCGGTGGTCTGGTGGTACGGTGTCAGTTTTTGAACCAGATGGCTTCAGGTTCGAGACCGAATTACACCGGAAAGTGATCGTTTAAGAGGGCATGGCGCATGTGACGCAAGCTTGACGAGAGGGTGCTAGCTCAGGTGTCATCCCCGTCATCTAACCGATGCTCAAAATTACGAGGTATTCCCTAAAAGAGCCTTAATGTTGCTTTGAAATGGGACCATAATATAACCAAACCAAACCTAAATTTTGTATACGAACAAGCAAAAATACAGATAAATGAATATTGCCGTAAAACTAAACTAACTAAGATAAACTAAACGAATCCAACCTACTTTAAAACATTTTTATCTAATGATTAACAAGTTTACTAAATCCTACAAGTGTTATCATAATTATACCTCTGGGGGTACTGAATCAGGGATGAGTCGGTCTCTGATTCGGATCTAAATTCTCACTTGCGGTTTTATGAATGAGTTCGACCGCCCCCTATAAAGGGCTGCGTCGTGTGTGTTCTAGCAAAAGTCGTACTTACACCTTAACAGTGCTCGTTAACAACGAAAGATGCACACTTCTGCCTTCATTCGAAAGAGCTCCGCTCATTTGAGCTTGGTATGGACAAGTGGCATTAGATCCACCACCACCAGTGTTATCATAAATTATTTTTGAAATCGTATACTTAAAACTATTAGACTGTATGGCATTTCACTTAATCATAATTAAATTTAGAAAAGTTTTTTTTATTAATAAAAACATAAACATGTTAACTGTAATATACTGGTTCTTTCTGAAAATGCTTTTTTCTGTTAGAAATTAGAATTAGAAAATCGCAGTCTTTCATCTGATGAGTGTTTAAAAAAAAATCGAATGAGGAGAAATTCAATTTTTTGCGATAGCTTTGATTTCACTGAAGAATAAGAAATTGATTAAAGTTACTGGTTATGTCGTAATAAAATTTGAAGATTGTGTGTTTATATTCTGAATAATAGAAAATAATTTTGTTATTTGAAAAATCAAGCTGGAAATTTAACGTGTAATTAATTACATATGACAAATTTATTTCTGAATAAAATGAAATATTTATATTTTGTTTCTAATTTTTATTTATTTATGTACACTAAACTTAGTTTAACTAACTTATTACTAAACTTACTATACTAGCGTTTATTACTAACCTTACTTTTATTACTAAACATTTATTATTTATATACTCTTAGCTGGTACTTATTAAGTGCAATCAATCAATATTTTGGCAATGTTTTATCGAAATAGGATGAACAGTACGACTGTATATAAAATACGAAAAAAAAAATATACATTTATATATATTAGATTTGTTCATTCTTTTAGAATTGTGAAACTTAATGTTCTTTCAGAATGGTAATAAAAGAAAATATTTAGTGTATCTCGTGACTCGTTTAATATTCGTTCAGAATTCTCTAATTTAATTTTAGAAAATAAGATTAAAATATTTTCTTTTAAAAGTGATTAAACATAGAAAACATATTTGTACCATAAATCGTCAATATAGTTGAAACGATAATTTTTGAAAACTAATATGTGTAAAATTATTTGTTCTACAATATTGTTGGTAGTTACTGTGAAAAATGTTAAAATTTAATTAAAAAATAAAATACCCAGGATTGGTCACCTCAAAACTTTCTCGCATAATCTGTAATAAAGTTGTTACCTCTGAGAATGACTTGCATGCCATTTGCGTATTATAGCTACAAAATATTAACCTTAAATTTAGATTTAGCATTTCTGCAGAATATATTGTCTCCTCGGCGAGTTATTTGGAGATTTATCCTTAGTTAATAGATGTGGTTTATATTCATTTTTTTTTAAATTTTAGACAATCGTACTATTTCTACAGCCATCCTGTAGGTGTAAACAACAAAATGACAACAAATGAATACAAATCATATTTAATTCTAAAAGAACACATATATATTATACCAGCGGGTGACCGAGCTCCGCTCGGAGAAAACAGGTATCGAAGCTAACTCGAAGATTTAAATTTTCAATTGTGATTTATCAAAACAATACATGCCATAAGAAAATTTGTGAAACCATTGGTGAAAAGATAACCGGTTAAAGTGCACCAGTGTAAACTATTCTAAACAAAGTTAGAGTTTGGAAAGGGAACTATTCTATACAAAGGTAAAGATTGAAGTGTGTTGAAGTTCAATATTTTTGACAAATTTATTTAGAAAAACCAAACATATATACATACATAAGAAACATATTATAAACCTATAACAGCATAAACATAAAACTTTATTAGTTCGCCATATTGGCTATAGATGGCAGCACGTTACCACTTGAAAATTTAAGTAGCCATTATGGCGAACTAATAAAGTTTGAAAATATCCTATCTGTAACTCCGAACTGCTCGACCGTAGCGCTTCAAAACTGGCGCCAATCGATTCCTCGTGGCCAAAAACCCCAGACCCCCAAGTTTACCGGAGTTTATTAATTCTGGGGCGATTTTCGACTTGGCAACCATTCCTCATATTATAGTATTAGATTTATGTGTTCTTTTAGAATTATAAAGCTGGTGTTCTTTCAGAATAGTAATAAAAGGAACTATATATTGTATCGCTTGATTCGTTAAATATTCGTTCAGAATTCTCAAGTTTAATTTTAGAAAATGTGACTAAAATAAGGTCTTTTAAAGTTCTTTAAATATAGAAAATATATTTATAAGAATGAAAATAAGAATAAGATTTATGAAAAATGAATTTTTTGAAAATTAAGATAGTGCAAAATTATTTGTACTATAATATTTTTGGAAGTTATTGCGAAAAACTCCATAATTTAATTAAAATTTAAAATTACCAGGAATGATCTCCCCAAAGTTTTCTGCATTATTTGTAATAAAGTTGTTACCTCTGAGAATGACTTGCATGATATTTGTGTTCAATAGCTGTACGATATTAACCTTTAACTTGGATTTAGCATTTCTACTCCATCTATTGTCCCCTCGGCGAGTTATTTGGAGATTTATTCTTGGTAAAAAAATGCGGTTGAGATCCGAATTTTTATGTTTTATTTTAGACTAGCCACCTTTGGCGACCAGCTGGTTCGCCATGAATAATGCGTTCTAAAATTTTCAATTAAGTCACATATTAATTAGCCTTGAAGTAATTCTGTGCATTGATTGGCCTGAAGTTAAAAATGTTTTTGTCTCTGATGGTGCAAAATATTAAATATGTTTTTTTAAAGAAAGTGAAAAAGGAAAAAAAATTGAATAAATGATTTAGATGTTGCAATTGATTATAGAAATAAGCCATTAAGTCGGGATTTCAATGCATATCTTGTCTAAATTCAATCAGGTTTACCATAAATAAAGAAGATTTGTGGAATAAATGACTTAGATATTGCAAAGGATTATAAAAACCTTTGCTTTGCATTTATTTTTTTAGAAAATATCATATTTTATGTTTCTTTTATTTTATCCAGTCAGGTGCCAAAAAAAACATGGTTAAAATATTTCTTTAAAAATTCGTTAAAAATAGAGGCTTAAGTTATACATTAAAACTCTGATATCATTAGAAAGCGAATTTTTAAGTCTTTAAATTGATGTAAAAATCATGTTTGTGCGATAATACGATTTTCGTATTTTCGGAAATTATAGCGGAAAAACGTCGAAAATTCTTTTAAATTTTAATTAATTCAAATTTTAATTAAAAATTCGAAAAAAGGGCTTCAAGGTGCACAATCCCGACCTCCAAGTTATACATGTACCAAATTTGGTAGCTGTAGGTCCAATGGTCTGACCTGTAGAGCGCCAACACACACATACACACAAACATTGAGCTTTATTATAAGTATAGATAATTTTACTATGCCTATAAATTTCCCGTAGGTGTAAGCAATAAGGTGACCAAGTTTCATCGCCATCGGATGAACAGATTAAGAAGGCAGAAGAGACATACAGACAAACATTCATTTTTATTTATATAGATGACCAATGCATTAAGTTCATATCTTCAAAATAAACACGGTAATCATGAATTTCTGACTTAAAAACACACACACTTAGATCCAAAGATTTATCAGTTTTTGACTACACTCACATCACGTATTGAATGGCGCCAAGTAGGTTTAACATCTAACACAAGTTTTCAATGAATGGGGGGAAGTTTACTACAAACACGCGAACACGTGTTATCACTTAAAGCCTTAAAACTTACTCTCAGCTCAATAAAACTGTTAATTCTTCGTAACATTCTTGTAAATATTTCTTGGTCAGTAGAATTCTCTGAAACACTTCAGTTTTACTGGGAGGATAGAAAAGAGTACCATCAATTATAGGATATTTCGAGTTGTATCGAGTAACCTTGGAGACAGATGCCATCAAAGCTTTCTTCAGATCTTTAGAGATGAGTTTTGCGAGTGGTTTATTGCACCGCTGGTAAACAGAAGGCAAGTGCTTAAGGCACTGACAGATATCTGTATCTTTCTCTGTGTAGGCATTCATCACATTTGCGTCGTAAATATCAACCTTGTTATGGGACTGACGCGTGTTCATCATTTCAACCAATTTTTAAAATGAGATTAGTTGATGAAGTTTTTTTTTTTTTTTTTTTTTTTTTTTTGCTCAAGTTTATGCAATGCAGGAAACGTGATACCGGATTTAATTTGTGTTGTTAAACATGGTATTATATCGTTAATAATACAAATTTATTTGATGTATATATTATATGTATGTATGTATTATATGTATTTATTTGATATTAATATGAAAGATATATGAAATAATAGGCGAAAACTAATCTAATTATTATGAACGTTTTCCGAAATTTTATGATTACAAAAAAAAAAAAAAAAAAAGTTGAACCAAAAAATAATGTAGATGATAGAAATAGACACTGCATAAGTGAAATTTTCTAAAAAAATCAGTTACTGTAGTAGTTAGTTCATTCTACAATTTGTTGATAAAGAATTATTCTTATTTATTTTGAGCATTGAATCGCTGTGTTTTTGTTTAATTCAGAATCAATGCAAATTTTCGTTCATTTTTCAGAGATAACCATTATTTTTATTAAAGTTGTGCAGCGAGGAATTAAAACTTCGCTTGTTCCAGTATTTCTATGAAGCTGGTACAGATCTGATTTTCTATGATACTGGTACAGACTTTATTTTCTATGATGTTGGTACAGATATTTTTTTCTGTAATGCTGGCACAGATCTTTCTTTCTATAATGCTGGTACAGATATTTTTTTCTATAATGCTAGTACAGATATTTTTTTCTATAATGCTGGTACAGATATTTTTTCTATGATGTTAGTACAGATCTTTCTTTCTATAATGCTGGTACAAATCTTTTTTCTATAATGCTGGTACAGATCTTTTTTTCTATAATGCTGGTACAGATCTTTCTTTCTGTAATGGTTGTACAGATCTTTCTTTCTATAATGCTCTCACAGATCTTTTTTCTATAATGGTGGTACAGATCTTTCTTTCTATAATGCTGGGACGGATCTTTTTTCTATGGCGCTGGTACAGATATCTTTTAAATGAATCCAGTTTGATTCGTAAAGTTTGTGAAACTTCCTGTTGATGATGATGTCATGTCCGCGTTACCAAACAAAGGGGGGATGCAGTAGCTTCTGAGGGTAAAGACCCCTGAGCACTTGAGGGCAGAACTCTGATTTCTATCTCATATGAAGATGACACTCTCATATTCGCTTTGCACTACCCCTTTTTACAGGGCGGCGCCTTCATTCACTTCGCAAATAAAACACAGGTTGAATAACCTCCATGTCGAACTAGTGCTCGAACCCGGGATCAAGGGGAATAAGCGTTAGCGCTAGGTCACGACGCCTAGTATTTCCTGCTGAAATTGGACACCAAACACCGATGATGTGTTTTTACTCGAGTTCTATATTATGTTACCAGCAATGCCTGAAACACTAGCATTCTATAAAATGCCTAGCCACAGATTGTTTTTAGTCGAAGTATGAAAGATTAATAATATTATATTAGTTTCCCCAGGCATTGTGTATAATGAAAATGGTTTTTAGGCATAACATGAAAATAAGTCATGATGATACTATCTTTCTAACAGTTGAGAAGCCGGCGTTTTGGCTTAGGGGTAGCTCGCCTTTGTCGTGATCTGAGCCTTCCGGGTTCGAGTCCTGGTTCGGGCGTGATTGTTCTTCCCTTTGTTTTCTGTCTGTGAGATTTATAAATGAGATCCCCTGGTAAAAAGGAGATTGTGCAAGCGAATGTGCATGAGTAACATATTTATTTGAGCTGGAAGTCAGATTTCTGCCTTCGGGTGCTCAGGGGTCCTTACTCTCAGAAACCACTACATTCACTTTCCGTGTTAACATGGACACGACATCGTCATTAATTTCGAATCAAAGAATATGCAAAATATCATTTTTATTATCTTTACCAGCGTGTGCATGAAAAATATGAATTTTTCATGACACTTTGAGTAAATTTATGCGTTATTGGTTTTCTTCTTCAACAAATGGCAGAAATTATTTCAATAAGTATAACCTTAATGATTTGGTTTAACATATCATCGAATCTGATCTCATTCATATTTTTTGAACCCCTTTTTTTTTCTTTTATCGGAAATGGATTTTATATGTTATTAGTTTGATGTCTATAGAATGACTAGGTAAGGTGTAAAATGTTTAATCACCTCATGCATAGTCAACCACTTTTCTTCATTTGGATAAAGTGCTAAGTTTTATAAATTTTTAATATTCAGCTTGACTTTGGTATTTCACTCAATCAGCGGTTACGGGAATGGGCTAAGAGTTTTTATTAATAAATGGATCTGTGTTGTGAAACCTTCCACTTGATAGAATCCTTCAAGTTTCTTCTTTTTTTCTTTTCTTTTCTTTCTTTTTTTAGCTATTTCTGTGTAACTGCAATATTTTGGGATTTCTGTTATATTTTGAGTAACTTTCGGATGCGTTTCACACACTTATTACTGAAAGCTTTAGTTCCGATTTATTACGGGAAAAAAAAGCTATTAAGGATTTCTGTTATATTTTAGTAACTTTCGGGTATATTTAACTCTCTTCTCTTCTTATTACTGAAAGCCTTAGTTCCGATTTATTACAAAATAAAAAGCTATTTTGGATTTCTGTTATATTTTGAGTAACTTTCGAGTACATTTCGCGCACTTTTCTTTTTATTACCGAAAAACTCAGATTTTCGATTTATTACGGCAAAAAAGAAGCTATTTGTCAGAGTAAGAATGTGCTCATATTATGAATAAACTCACAATTAAAAAAAAAGTGGAAAAAAATGGCGACATTCGGACTTGAATATATTTTTTGTGATTTTTTCTTCTTCCAAACTTAGGCTTAGCGACGTTAACCCCTCCGTCCTGTGGGATGATTCCTTTCGCAAACGTCATGTCAATAGAGACCACCGTCCTGTAAGGATTTAACTCCAAAACCAAAATCCGAATTCCGGTGAGTCTGTAGGGAGGTAAAAAAATCCTGTAAGTAAAGAACTTTGTTTCACTGGAAAACGTGATTGCATAGATAATAAAAGAAACAACCGAGCAGTATACAAGAACAGTACTTTTAATAAACAGCAGCATACAAGCAGCAAATTGGTAATAAACAATTGTAACATCAGAGACTCAGAGAGAAGTTGCAATAGAAAAAGTTCACTTAGCTACTCGTATTTCTCGAATCGTTTATTCTTCTCAGCTGACTATTTGTTTTAGCTGAATTCAAATGGCAATTCATGACTGTCTGATTTCAGTTTTTCCCCAAGCTTTTTATAACTGTCATGACAAGGCAAAAGAGCTTCTAGAAATGTGGTGACATCTTAATAAGCCAGTAACAGCCACTAGACATCAGCTTCCGCTTTTGTCGAATGGATAAGTTACTGGAGTTCAGATCCAAACATCGCAGGTTCGATCTTCGGCTGAATTCAACCTACATATCGGCACAATTCCGCCAACTCCATAGCCAAAGAAATATCTCCAAAACTCAAGTCCCTATGAATCTACCTCCAAGATTCTTGTAGTTTCTGGAATCTTCAATTGTATAGTCAATGTCTTGGTGACTTCGGACTAAGCGTTCAAAAGCTGTCGTGGCGCCATCTACCAGCAGCAAATGCAACCAGCGCAAAGTCGCCAGACTCATTTGAAGCAGCAGCAACTCTCTTCGCCCGCCATTACGCACAGTCACTAGACATCATCGTGCATTTTTGTCGAATGAATAAGTTACTGGTCTTAAGACCTAAACATCGCAGGCTCTATCCTTGGCGGAATTTAAACTACACATTGGCGCAATTCCGCCAACATCACCGCCAGAGAAATATCGCCAAAACTCAAATTTCTATGAATCTATCTCCAAGGTTCTCGTAGTTTCTGGAATCTTCAGTTTTATCGTCAAAGTCACAAAATATTTGCCAAGGCTGGGAATCATTAACTCGATATCCTTCAGAGCTATGTAAAAGTATTTTCTTTACTAGGAGAATCAATGCTTTGTGGAGTAATGATACAAATTTACAATCTTACAATCGAATCTATGCATATTGATTTGCATATCTATTTGAATAATTTATGTTTTTAAATTTATTTTTAAGCTTTTATTACTTTTACATTTTCTCTAAAACTGCATTTTAGCGATTTCTCTTTTCTTGAAAATTATACTCTAAAGAACTACTTTTTTGATCATTAATATAAAGACCACAATAATACAGGAAACGTGAGTTTTAACAAAATTTTGTCTATATCAAAATTCAGATCAAATTTTTCTATATCAAATTTTTATCTAGAATTCCATGATTACCGAATTTAATTTCCGAATGTGAAAATTAGAATCTGTAATAGCAAATTCTCATTGAAACATTTAATAATCGAAACTACTCTTTATCATTTTCTCAACACGCAGTCATTACAACTTCCTGCATCACGTTGTTTACAAATTTATCCTATCATTAGAACTCATCTATTAATTGACAAAAGCGTCTAGAAGAGCTCTTTAAATCGTTTTCAAGTGTTTTAATTGTATATACTCTTTTATCAGATTTGATAGCAGTTTTTAAGACAAAGAATGCCTTTGTAAAAATCGCGAGTCATTACCTAACAAAGGTCAAGGCTGGGGTATTTGGGGGAATGCATATGTGCTGCTAAAAGTTTTATGAATATTCGGGGGAAAAATGACGTTTTGAAGCAGTATAGATTTTAAAATTCTTTTGCGATTTTAATGCATTCAGTGATATAGTAAAGATAAGTTCATTAATCAAATAGTGCTGTTTTATTTCATACGAAGAACTTGACACAACTATACAGTTTGTACAGATATTCAGTTTTCATTGGAATTACTTGATACTAATTGGGAGAGAGGAGATGTTAATTATAATAACATGAACCACTATTGAAGTATAAAACCACTTTATATTTATTTCAGAATATGGCTATTTTTAAAATAAATATATGTAATTTAATTTTCAATAATAACCGAAATCCTTTTCCTGTCTTTGTTTGAAAATTTCCACCCCACTAACACGATTAAAACTTTAATTATGTGGAATAATTATATCTATTTTGTATATATTGAAATATTGAAAAATGAAATTGAAAATTTTATTAAAACCCCTGCGTTAAGAAAATTAAAATATATTTAATTGCCGGCGTCCTGGCATAGGGGTAGTACTTCTTCCTGGGGGTCTCTGGGTTCGAGCATTGTTGTTCCTCCTTCTGTGTTCTATCTGTGAGGTGCTTATATGTGCTTCCCTGTAAAAAGGGGTTGTGCAAGCGAATGTGACGCATGAAGTAGCTAAGTCGTACTCTTTGCTTTAATTGGTGCCACTGAAAAAAACAAGAGATGCTCACTCGGCTTAAATTGGTGACAGATAACTGTCAGCAGCCTTGGAAAGTTATAAGCCACAACACAACAAAAAATATATTAAATTAATCTGGATACTACAAAAAAATAAATGGAAAAAATTGATAAACGTTTTTGTGATTTCATTTCTTTAAGTATTTTGCGATCTGTAGCTAATTAATTTTTGGGGAAAAAACAGAGGAATCTTGAAATCTTGATTATTTATGTGGAAGTTTGCAAAATCAAATGTCCCTATAGATGTTTGAAAAAAAAAGATGCCAACTCCAATGTCCATCTTTATATTTGACTATGACTTTAAATTATACGATTCTTCGGAAAATTGCTATGATATTGTTTCAAAAATAGGACATGATAGGACAAGAGGATAAAAATAGGACAGCTGGCTTATAAAAGGCCATAAGTCCCGACAAGTCAAAAAATATATTAAATTAATCTGGATATTATAAAAAAATAAAGGAAGAAAATGATAAACGTTTTTGTGATTTCATTTCTTTAACTATTTAGCGTTCTGTAGCCAATTAATTTTGGAGACAAAAACAGAGAAATCTTGATTATTTATGTAGAAGTTTGTAAAATCAAATGTCCCTACAGAAGTTTGAAAAAAGAGATGCCGATTCCAGTGCGCATCTTTGTATTTGACTACGGCTTCAAATTATTCTTCGAAAAATTGCTACTATATTGTTCAAAAATAGCTCACTGGTTAGGATATGACAGGAAAATAGAACAAAAATAGGACAGCGGGCTTATGAAGTGCCATAAATCACAACACAACAAAAAATATATGTTAAATTACTCTGATTGCTATAAAAAGATGAAGGGAAAAAAACAACTAAACAACTAAGCATTTCTTTAACTATTTTGTAGCCAATTAACTTTGAAAACAATAACTAAAAACAACAAACAAAAAGACTAATCTTAAAATCTCGATTATTCATGTGGAAGTTCTTAAAGTTGGTAAAATCAAATGTCCCTACAGAAGTTTGAAGAAGGGGACGTCGATTCTAATGTCCACCTTTATATTGAACTATGGCTTTAAATTATACAATTCTTCGGAAAATTGTTGCTACATTGCTTCAAGAATGGCACATTTATTAGGACATGATAGGACAAAAATAGAACGGCGTTCTTATAAATTGCCATAAGTCACAATACAATAAAAAATATTAAATTAATCTGGATACTACAAAAAATAGAGGAAAAAAAATTATAAACATTTTTGTGATTTCATTTCTTTACCTATTTTGCGTTCTGTAGCCAATTAATTTTGAAAGAAAAAAAAACAGAGCAATATTGAAATCTTGATTATTGATGTAGAAGTTCCTAAAGTTAGTAAAATCAGATGCCCCTACAGAAATTTGAAGAAGGAGATGCCGATTCCAGCGTCCATTATATTTGACTATGGCTTAAAAGTATACAATTCTTCGGAGAATTTCAAGTATATTGCTTCAAAAATAGGACATTGATTAGGACATGATGGAACAATGGGACAAAACAGCACAGCGGGCTGATAAAGTGCCATAAGTCACAGCATAACTAAACATATAATTAATTAATCTGGATACTACAAAAAAATAAAGGAAAAAGTTGATAAACATTTTTGTGATTTCATTTCTTTAACTATTTTGCGTTCTGTAGCAATTAATTTTGGAAACAACAACTAAAAATAACAAACAAAAAGAGGAATCTTAAAATCTCGATTATTTATGTGGAAGCTCTTAAAGTTGGCGAAATCAAATTTCCCTACAGAAGTTTGAAGAAGGAGATGCCGATTCTAGTGTCCATCTTTATATTGAACTATGGCTTCAAATTATACAATTATTCGGAAAATTGTTACTATATTGCTTCAAAAACGGGACATTGATAAGGACATGATAGGACAATAAGACAAAAATAGGACAGCGTGCTTATAAAGTGCCATAAGTCACAACACAAAAACATATACATTAAATTAAATTGGATAATAAAAAAAGAAAAGAAAAAAAAATGATAAGCATTTTTGTGATTTCATTTCTTTAACTATTTTAAATTCTGTAGTCAATTAATTTTGAAAAAAAAAAAAAAAAAAAAAAGGAATACTGAAATCTTGATTATTCATGTAGAAATTCCGAAATGGGAAAATGAAAAAAAAAAAAAAATTCATTAAAGCTGGCAAACTCAAATGTGCCTGCAGAAGTTTGGAAAAAGTGATACGATTTTAGTGTCCACCTTTTCCTTTGACTATGGCTTCAAATTATACGATTCTTCGGAAAATAGCTACGATATTGCTCCAAAAATGGGACATTGATCTATCTGTGCTTTTCCGAAACACTATGTTATTTAATATTTTTTGTATAACAGCGCCTAAAAGCCCCAAGATTGGTTGGTTGGTTAATTTAATTTTAATAGTGCAAGAGCCAAAATTAGGCTATACTGCGGCAATCATACAGTTTGAGATGACACCACGATATAAGTTAAAATAGTTAAAGTACATCAAGAATCAAGTCAGTAAAACAGCAGCAATCAAAGCGAGATATTAGTCAGGTGAAATAAGTTTATATAGCTGTTTTATAGCTATAGTTTTTATAAAAGTTTATAGTAAGCTATAAAGTAAAGTTATAGTTTTCATAAAAGTTCATAGTAAGCTATGAAGTAAAGTTATAGTTTTTATAAAAGTTAACAGAAAGCTATAAAGTAAAGCTATAGTTTATATAAAAGTTTATAGTAAGCTGCAAAGTAAAGCTATAGTTTTTATAAAAGTTTATATAGCTATAGTTTTTTTTATATAGCTGGTGAAGAACAGCCATATAAAATGCCAAAACCCAATAGCCTTCAAAAAGTTAAAAATATACTGATGGGGAGGTTCTCCCTCTAATTCTCATATGTTAAGCGAAGTTGAGTTAAAATATGTCATGCGATGAAAATTAAAATTGGGGAACTAAGCTACGATATGCATAACAGTAAAATCAATATTACATGAGGGGCATCTAGGTGCTCTCTCACCTAGAATTAGGTATTTGTGAGTAAAATGAGTATGACCTATGCGAAGATGTGACAGTTTCACATAGGGACTTCTTATGGTAGCCATGCCTAAAAGCCCCAAATTAGATTGAGGTTAGCCCCAAATTAGATTGATTTCCCGACTACGTCCGAAGGAAAATTTTTAAAAAAATGTTTTAAAAACTATTTATGAATTTTAGGTGTATTGTCAATTATAAACACTATAATTACAAAAAATTATTTGACAATACAATATATTTTGAGAAATAGGAAAATGTGAAGTAAATTTTAATGAAATTTAATCAAAACGATTAGCACTCTACGCAAAATGGTAATGCAGCAATCCTAACTTTCTTTGCAAAGTTATAGAATATAATGATGAATGGAAGGAACCAAAATATAAGAAAACTGTTGAGATACAAAGAAATTAGTTGTAAAAATATACATATACATATATGCATTTTTTCCGTAAATTCCCAACTTAATTTTTCGGAAAACACCTATAATTGTAAAAGTGTTTCACCAGAAATAAAATTTTTGGTTCATTTCATTGCCCATATTATTTAAAACACAAGCTAAAATTTTTATATCAATATTACAATTATTTTTTGAGATATCGTGTTGACCGTGGAGAATGCTTATGAACATTAAAGTTTTGAGAAAAACTGAAGTTAAGGAGAAATTTTAGCAGAAAAAATGTGTGACTCTGGATGATAAGTCAGGCCTACCTTTTCCTAGAAGAGATAAACTGTTTTGGAAAGAGGAAATCTGAACTGCAAGAAGTAAAAGTATAAAATGAAAAATTCGCCAATGTGGGCGTTAACCAGTGTTTTTAAAGTAGTCGGACACCTTAAAAACATGTCTTCTAATATAAGTTGAGATTTTGAATTACTTAGACAGGAATTTTTCGGTTTATAGGTTTCACTGAAAGAGAGATTTAGCTATAAAAATAGATTTTTAGAGTCAGAGATGTCTGGAATATTAATATTATTAAATATATCTCAAGATGGAACTCCTTTCAGATTATAAAATTTTCAAAATACTTGAGAGGTAAGGGAATAGTAAATTTAACGAAATTTTCATTATAAATTTAATAATTAACATTTATTTAATACGATACACACATCAGCAAAAAAGAAAATCTTAGAAGTTTAGTTTAGTTATATTAACGTCCAGTTTTAAAGCAACACGAGTTCTATTTTGGGACGTAACTCGTCATTTTGAACCACGGTCAGATGACTAGGACGACACCTGATCAGGCACCCTCCTCTCCACACCACACCAGCGGGAGGACGTTTGGCCTGAGAGATTTAACGTGTAAGAGACCCCCTCACACGACGGTTCTTCGGTGGAATCGAGTCTCGAACCTGAAACCCTCCGGTTTCAAAGCCGAGACCTTACCACCAGGCCACCGCGGCCGGAAAATTTTAGATTTGGATTTTAGATTGGCACAAGATCCATGATGTTGACTATGCTGAGCCAAACTGTGTACAATCTTAGAAAGAGATGTTTAAGAATTCGTATACAATTTCTATGCAATGCATCAATATTTAAACAGCGATTCATAGTTTAAAAATAATAATGGAATATTTAGACAGCTTAAGATATTTCGCAGCATTTTTGCACACATCTATATTAAAAAAATTAAATGTTTGTCTGTATGTCTCTTATGCGGTACCGTATCGCTCATCCCATTGCGATAAGACTTCTACAACATATTGCTTGGAATTACGCGAAGGTTGTAGGCATAATAGAATAATCTAAAATATAAAAATATTTTCGGATCAAGTTACCTGATCTATTAACCAAGGATTACCTATAAATTACTCGCCAAGGAAACACAACAAATTCAGCAAAGATGTTAAATTGAAGCTAGACATTAATATTTCTTAGCTACGTAAATACAATGTAAGTCTTTCTCTAAGGAAATAGTTTTATTAGAGAGTGTGCGAGAAAGTTTTAGGGGAGCCGATCCTATAGGTCTGAAATTTTAACTAAACATTTAATAAAATTTTAGCCTTTTTTACAATAACTTCCGAAAATATTATAGTATAAATAATTTTACACCATCATAGTTTTCTAAGAATTATCTTTTCAACTATATTAAAGATTTTATGGCATAAATATATTTTCTAAGTTGAATCAATTTTAAAAGAAAATATTTTAATCACCTTTTTTAGCATTAAAATTGAGAATTCTGAACGAATATTAAACGAATCACGCGATACAACAAATAGTTACTTTCATTATTTTTCTGAAAGAACGCTAAGCATTACAATTCTAAAATAATACACAAATCTTATATATAAAAATAAATATTTGTTTGTTGAATCGAATAATAAAAAAAGAACAAAAATTATTTATGCTTCTAATTTATATATCCTTTAATTTCAATTAATATATTCGTTGAAAATAAATATTCTTCCTATCATTCTTAAGTAAACTAGATCATGCATTCTTAATACTCATTCTTAACTTTTTCAAATTTCTAATGATATTTCCAAGATTATTTCTTCTGCGGCAGCAACGCGCCCGGTACCAGCTAGTTCCTAGTAAATTAAGGTATCCGACTGCGTTCGAAGTAAAATTTTTGAAAAAATGGATTTTTAAAAAACTATTTAAAACCTATGGTTTTAAGATGTATTGTCAATTATGGTACAAAACACTATAAATATAACAAATTTGTTTAAAATATAACATATTTTGAAGAATAGAAAAATTTCTAGTGAATTTTAATAAAATTTAATCTAAACGGTTAACATTCTACACAAAATTGTAATGCAGCTATCCTACTTTTTCATACACAAGCTGTAGAATATAATGATGAATGAAACGAACCAAAATCTAAGAAAAATCTTGAGATGCAAAAAAGTTATGAGTAAAATTATACGTATTTGTGCATTTTTTCCATAAATTCACAATTTAATTTTTCTAAAAACACCTATAAATGAAAAAAAAATTTCACCCATAATAAAACTTTTGGTTTATTTCATTGCCCATATTATTTAAAACACAAGCTGAAATTTTCATGCCAATTTGTCAATTAGTTTTTAAGATATTATTTAACTGTGCAGAATTTCTATGAAAATTGAAGTTTTGTGAAAATTGATATTAAAGAGAAATTTTAGTTGAAAACATGTGACCAGGTAAGGCTTTCCTTTTCCTAGAAAAGATAAACTGTTTTGAAAAGAGGAAAGTCTGAACTACAAGAAATAACAATTTTTTAAAAATTCATCAACTATGGTAGATAACGAGTGTTTTTAACATAGTCGGATACCTTAATGAATCCTTTAAAAGAAAATGTTATTAAAATATAACTATTTTCTGTAAGTTAGGACTTAGTCCGTTATATATCAATATTAGTCCTAACACTTAACACTAACATCTTTTTATCGATACCAAAAACAGATTTATTCTGCTTCTATAGACTATTATTTGTCCTAGAGAGACCCATTACGTTTCTTTCACCTTCTTATCGACCATTGACACAAATACTAGGGTGACGAGGCTAATATCTACAGTACATGGAGGCAGTCCCAAGGAAATCAAAAGCCCTTGTGAACAAATCGCAAGGGATTGACTATCAAATCGGACAAGTAGCTAAATCAAAAGAGAAAGAGTCTCCAGTAAACCTTTCTGCTTCAATGGAATGAGTTCTTTCAACCTGAGTGATTTTTTTTCGAGAATAAAATAAAATAAAATACCGAGAGTAAGATCCCTCCATTTTGCACGTTCTTGTCTGGGCACGTGAATTTTTTTTTTCTTTTGAATTATAATCTAAATTGACGGCTGAGGCTGAAGAAATATTTCTTTGAATTATAATATGAATTGAAGGTTGAGATTGATGAAATTTTTTTTGTGAAATTCAATTTCTTTAATTTCTGTACATCTTTTTATTAATAAGAGTAAGTATTATTGAAACATTCAGTATAAATCATATCCCATGCATTTTCAAATAAAATGAGGTTGAAGAAATATTTCTTTCAATTATAATCTGAATTGACGGTTGAG
>JAPMOQ010055722.1:17231-35133 GCA_026543055.1 Argiope trifasciata
TGTTTATTTAAAAGTTAAGTATTTTATTAATATAATAAAACATTTAATCTGAAATTTAAATATTCGATTAATTTGATAATAAATTTAATCTAAAATTTAAATGTCTAATTAATTTTATAGTAATTTAATCTAAAATTTCATGTCTTTTTAAAAATTTAGTAATAAATTTAATTTAAAATTTAAAAGTTTTATTAATTTAATAATAAATTTAATTAAAAATTTAAAAGTTTTGTTAATTTGATAATAAATTCAATTTAATATTTCAATGTTTTATTGATTTAGTAATAAGTTCAATCTTCAATTTCAATGTTTTATTAATTTAATAATGAATTTAATCTAAAATCTAAACGTTTTATTAATTTAATAATAAAGTTAATTTAAAATATAAATGCCCAAGCGCTTATTAATTTAAAATTGAAAACAGACATTTTAAAATGCTTTCTTTCTCTTTGAAGTTAAAATAAATTAATTTCCTTTTTAAAATTCAAAAGTATCAAATGAAAGAACAATTAAAGTATAACTGAAATTAAATACAATTAATTTTCTTGGTGAACAAGCTAGTTGCTTTATATTAATGCTTGATTAATTAACTACTAACCAACATTTGAAACGAATGGAAATTCTCACAAAAATGCTTCAATTCAACACATAACCAGTTTCTCAAAGAAAAATAAAGTACCTTTTGGAGTCGAAAGACTTAATTGATTGGCGATTACGTTGGCGAGAGATTTCTCCCTTCAGAAGTCTGCGAATTTTGAAAAGTATCTGATTTACCTCCAGGTGAAAATCTTTCACCTTCCCATTAACCACTTAAAATGCGGAGTCAGGCGTTTCGTGCCGTCTTGAAATTGTTAAGATGCTCTCGTTGCTGGTCTTTCAGTATTTTCAGTACGATATTTGTCGAAAAGGAAAATGCCATTCTTTGGATCAGCAAAAAAATACTTACCATGAAGTCAGCAAAATTAAATCGAATTGAAAAGATTAGGGAGGTAAGTGTTTAATGACTGCTTCTAATTTTTACATTTTTAAATTCAGAGTAATCCACACAATTTTTTGAATTTTTTTTCAAAATTTGAATACATTTTGGCGATGCGGTTGAATTATATATACATTGGAGTCTTGAAGAACTACGATTAGTGTACTGAATTGTTCAAGAGGTGTTTTTTCCCCTCTAAATTTATCTCCCACTCAGAGGGGTAAAGGGGTGACTACGATCATTGTCTTTCAACTTGCCAGCAGTCGACCACAACAATCCTGTCGATATCGCTACGTTCAGTGGTGGTGGTGGGGGGTTGTCGGTTGTTGTCGAAGCAAGAAGACGTCTTTCAACTTGCAATATACTGGACCATTAAATACCGATACTGTTATTTCACTCAAATTGGGGATTTATATCAAGTTTTGAGACGAATCTACTGAAAATAAGCGTTACTTTCCCTTTATTCTTTTATACATTCATAAATTTGAATCTATTAACACATTGTATGCGGGAGACATACTAGTACGTTTTCTGTCTATTGATACTTGAGCGCGGGTCACGTACTAGTACGGGTTAGTGTAACAACATGGTTTGTTTGTGGGTACAAAAATAATTCAGGAAGATATAAACTGAAGTGACAAAAGTCATGGGATAGCAATATGCAAATATACAGATGGCAGTAGTATTGCAGCGAAAAAGTATAAATGCGCAGTTCGTTTTCCAGAGCTTTCATGTGTGTTCAAGTTATTCATGTGAACAGGTTTTTCGTGATTTATGGCGGCACGATGAGAATTAACAGACTTTGAACGTGGAATGTTAGTTGGAGCTGACGCATGGGTCATTCCATTGCGGATATCGTTAGTGAATTCGACATTTCGAGATCAACAGTATCAAGAGTGTGCCGAGAGTATGAAATTTCAGGCATCACATCCCATCATGGACAGCGCAGTGGGCGACCACCTGCACTTAACGACCGAGACCGCCGACGTCTGTGTAGAATGGTCAATGTTAACGCAACATTTCGTCAAATAACTGCATGAATCAATGTGGGACGTACGAGGGACGTGTCCAATAGGACTGTGCGGCGAAATTTGTCTTCCTTGGGCTATGACAGCAGAAGACCGACTCGAGTGCCTTTACTGACAGCAGGACATCGCCTGCAGCGACTCTCCTGGGCTTGTGAGCATACCGACTTGTCCCTAGACCAGTGGAAAACCGTGGCGTGGTCAGATGAGTCACGATTTCAGTTGTTACGAGCTGATGGTACAGTTCGAGTGTGGTGCAGACCCCACGAAGCCATGGACCCAAACTGTCAGCAAGGCACTGTTCAAGCTGGTGGTGGCTGCATAAGGGCGTGGGCCGTTTTTACATGGCATGAACTCAGTCCTCTGGTGCAACTGAACCGATCATTGACTGGAAATGGTTATGTTCGGCTGCTTGCAGATCACTTGCAGCCATTCATGGACTTCACGTATCCACACAACGAGGGGATTTTTATGGATGACAATGCGCCAAGTCACCGGGCCAGAACTGTTCGCGATTGGTTTGAAGAACATTTCGGACAATTCCAGCGCATGATCTGGCCAATCTAGATCGCCCGTTATGAATCCCATCGAGCATTTATGGGACATCATCGAAAGGTCCGTTCGTGCCCAAACTCCTGCACCATCCACACTTTCACAATTATGGACGTCTATACAGACAGCATGGCTCAATATTCCTGCAGAGGACTTCCAACGACTTGTGGACTCCATGACCCGTCGAGTTGTTGCACTTCGCCGGGCAAAAGGAGGACCGACACGATATTAACAGTCATCTCATGACTTTTGTCACTTCAGTGTATATATATATATCTATAAATATACAGGAAGTCGAATGCTCTTGTCTACTACATAGATTCTGGAAAAATTGAAACAAATAAAAACTAGTTTCTACATCAGTCGATGTGGGACGGGAAGGTGGTTTAAAAAATGAATTTAGATTTAAAATTAACTATCCTTGCGAAAAACCTCTTCATTGAGAAAAATGCTTTGAATTTTACCACATTGTAAAACATCATTAGTTTTGTGATTTGCTCTTTTCATTTCTTTATAATGTAAAAATGTATATATATAACATAATTCGGAAAAAATTAAAACTATATACAACTATTTCTATTTGATTTTTCATATCTACGATAGATACTATTATAAATGTATCCACTAAAAATATATATTTCTTGTTTACAAAAATCTTATGGTATTTATTTGTATATTTCAATATAAAATACGAAAAGTTGGCTAAAAAAATGAAATAATTTTCGATCTATTGAAATTTAACTGAATAACTAAATTTATGAGCAAAACGCCCGCTCCCGGTACAATTCTGCTACGAAATGTACCAGCACACAATGTGTTAAGTTTATGTTCCACACCCGTGGGGCACTTCAAAAAGAGGATGAGAAGCTGCCGGTATGGTGGTTGGATCTCGCCAACTCGGAGGGTACTATAATAGGCGGGAGATCCAACTCCTTCCATCGATGACGGGGCGTACTTCCTACTGGGAGGGTTGTACCGTGGACGGTGATGATCATTAGGACTCAACCACAGTCCCCGCCAGTGTTGCTGTAGCGGCAGTTCGGTCATTCAGTCTTGCGAGGTTTTATCCGTGTGCCTTAGGGTGGGTCGGAGGTGAGTTGTATGATTTACTCCAAATTTATCCCCTCCCCCCCAGCGGGAATAACAAACACTGGGGTCCCTACGATCATCATATTTCAATCTGCAATATAGTGGAGCATAAGGTATCCGAACACGTTCGGAGCACTTTTTTAGAAAAACATGGTGCAGACACACTTTAATCATATTTCTGGGTTTAAAAATTAGTAACTGGAAAACTGATAATATTCAAAATTAGTAACTGGATGTCAATATTTGAAGTAAATATTAAAATTTTCTCAAAATTGGCATTTAATAGCATTAAATGTAAGCAATTTTTTCAAAAACTTCAAATTGGATACAGTAAAAACTATTACTCTCATCCAAGCAAAACTTATATCAAAACAAACTACATAGTTTTCTCTAGGGAATGATTTACAATCATATGTTTTATAATAAAAAATAAAAATTTTAGAGCCAGTCAAAGATTTATCCTCAAATTTTTAGTAAATTTTTGACATTTTTATTCAAACAATAGGCTCTAAATTAAAAAACTATTTACTCAGTCTGAATTCTTTTAGTTAATTCCCTAGTGAATAGCACAAAGAAAAAGTCTACCAAATTTCATATTAATATGTTAATTATATTTTGACTTATTTGATTTGAAGTGAGCAAAGGGGCCGCGGTGGCCTGGTGGTAAGGTCTCGGCTTCGGAACTGGAGGGTTTCAGGTTCGAGACTCGATTCCACCGAAGATCCGTCGTGTGAGGGGGTCTCTTGCACGTTAAATCTGTCAGGCCAAAGTCCTCCCGCTGGTGTGGTGTGGTGTGGAGAGGGGGGTGCCACTTCAGTTGTCGTCCTCGTCATCTGACCGTGGTTCAAAATTACGAGGTCCGTCCCAAAATAGCCCTCGTGTTGCTTTAAACGGGACGTTAATATAACTGAACTGAATTTGAAGTGAGCAAAAAAATAAGTAAAAATCAGTTTTGAGAAAAAGCATTTAAAGTATAGAGTAACATGTTTTAATAATAAATTATGTGTTTACATACTTAAAATTGTGCACATTTATATGTTATACTTTCTTCCTTTTCATCTTTTAATAATTTTCCTTTTTTAATCATTTTATATTTTTTTCTGGCAATTTTTGCTTTTGGCAAAGAATGCTGATTAGGTTCATTTATTCTGTTTTTGTCGAGCTCATCAAATGTTTAAACTGAATTTGCACTAGGATAAACTCCAACAACCCTAAGGATATTCAGTAATCCTCTACAACCTCCGTTAAAATGTATTACATATATAAATATCCCAAATCAGAGGATTCAGAGCTCAACAAAGAGATCTTTAGGCGGAAATTTCCACAAAACACCGCTAAAGCTCTCATTGTCATTTTGTGTTTTTCTGTGCCAAGCATTTTCCTTATTTAAAACTAAATGTGTGTTTATAGAAATTTTTACATGTTTTTCTGCCTGTAAATCGATACTTTCGGTTATTTGAATGTCCACTTCTGGTCTAACGATTATTACGAAAATATTAACATCTTGACTTCTAATTTACGTAGAGACAAAAGTAAACCTGTTTTGGATTGCTCCAATACCTGTAAAAATACCTGTGTAAACCTGTTTTGGATTATCCAATAAAATAATTCTTGGAAAATGTCATTTTCCCCCCCTAAAACGGATACTGTTATTTCATTTAAATTGTGGATCTATATTAAGTTTTCAGAAAAATCTTCTGGAAATAAGAGTTACTTTCACTTTATTCTTTTATAGATTCATAAATTTGAATCTATTAAGTTTATACTCTCCCTCCCCTCCGCGGTACCTCGCAATGAGGATGAGGTGCTTCTGGCATGGTGGTTGGATCTCACCATTTATTTTAAGAACGGGTATATTCTGAAATAAATAAGAGCAGGCATACCCTGAATAAAGTGGTTTTATACATTACTTCAATATTGACTTATGTTATTATAACATCTCATCTCTTACAATTAGTAGGAAATAATTCAGATGAAAAATGAGTATCTGCACTGACTGTATAGTTGTGTCACTTGGAACTCGGGAACCCCCCCCCCTCCAGAATGGGAGGAAGACAAGCTACCCCTATGACAGGACATTAGCATAAGATTGTTTTATAAATGGCAGAGGGGGTAAGGTCTCGGCTTCGGAACCGGAGTGTTATAGGTCCGAGACCTGATTACACGAAGAACCATCGTATAAACGGGTCTGGTGCACATTAAATCCGTTGGGATCAAAAGTTCTTCCGTTAGTATGGTGTGGTAGTTTGGAGAGGGGTGTGCCAGCTCAGGTGTCGTCCTACTCATCTGACCGTGGTTTCAAATAATGAGGTCTGTCCTTATATAGTCCTAGTGTTGCTTCAAAATAGGACGTTAATATAATTAAACTAAACTAAACTTGTTTTAAAATTGTTTAGAAAATAGTAATTGTGTTGAAAAACTAGTTGCCCTCACATATTTTGAGAAAAAAGTTTCAGCCTTCAAATAAGACAATTTTAGTTTTAATTTTCTTTATGAGAATGTTAAAATATTTTGAATCTTTCAAGCATTTATTTATTTATGTATAATTATCCTTTATTGTTGTTCAACTGGTTTTTTTTTGGCATTTTGTGTCAATGTTTGATCATCTAGTTGTTCTAAAATTTTCCATCAGCCTTTGCTTTGATTACATTGGTATTATCATGCTTTGAAGATAGATGTTTTCTGAGTGACTCTGTTTCATCGCTAATGTTTGTGTCCATCCACAATCAACATTGGTTTCTGTTTGCTTAGTCACCAATGTAAACGTTGAGAATGAAAAAAAAAAAAAGATTTTTTTTTTCCTGCATAAAAGAGAAAAATACTTTGATGTCGTTAAAAATTATGTGTTGTTTATCATGATAGTGTTTACTATACTTTAACATTTGAACACTTAACACCACACCGCACATTCCTTTTTAGTTCTCATATGTACCCTTTTTTGGTTTGGTATAGATATAGGTGGATTTTATTAAAAATATTATACAGCAATTAATTTGAAAGAAACAAACAATTGAAAAAATGCGAAAACATATAGCATTAAGAGAAATGATAAAAACTAGAATGAAGAATATCTGTAGAACAATGAAACTGGAGGAATGAATATGATATTGAACCGTATGAGTGAAAATATAAAAGAATTATAAAAGATAGTTACTTGAGGACTTAAAGTCTACTTTAACTTTTTAACACCACACCATATCCCCACTTCTAGGGGTCGTGTGACTCCTTTCCGGTTTGCTATAAATGTAGGTGGACTTTATTAAAAAATATTATACAGCAATTAATTTGAAAGAAATGACAAAATGCATCATTTGTTTGTTATATAACATAAAAAGAAATGATAAAAACTAGAATGAAGAATATCTTGAGTGCAATGAAACTGGATGGATGAGCGTGATAATGTACAGTATGAGTGGAAATATGATAGAATTATAAAAGATAGTTACTTGAGGATGTTAAAAGATTTAATACGAATAAATCGCGAGGAGTATTAAATGATATCCTAAAAATTGATAAGGATAATCTAACTATAACAGTTCTCTATGATCAATTATGAATCTAATCATATTTATAATTTTGGGTAATAGCTAGTGGTATATATATATATATGTGACGGTATATTTGTCTTCCTGCCACGTGATAAGCGACTGTAAATCGCAATGATAAATTATTTTTAATATTTTTGTTAATTCACTATAATAATATTTTGAAATGTTAACTGTAATAATAACTTGATTTGCTGTAAATTATGTGCTGGCGCGAAATTGATTCTGGCGTTGCTATGGTAACCGTACATATTGGAGTCAGCAATATTTAAAAATAATAAACTATTGGAATGAAATTACGTTGTGCTTGGAATATGAATTTCAATATTAATTAATTCTTCAAAAACGTAACGCCATAAACACACACACACACACAGAGAGAGAGAGAGAGAGAGAGAAATTTTTATACTACTATCGCCAGGTTTCTTTTATCCGATATCTGAAACCAAAGACTTTTATCTATAGAAATTTCCATTTAAGAAATATTTATTTTTGTCCTTTTCTTAGCAGAAAATATCTTTTCCCGTTATTTTTTGTTATTAAAGAAGATTAAAACTCAATAAATCCACTAAAGAAATGCACTTAAAAATGCGAATAGCAACTTTTTTTTTTCGAAAATTCTAAAGCTTAATTTACAAAAAAATATCAGTTTTTTTGTTAATCGCTCTGTTTTCTTCGTCTATTATTACACTGAATATTTTTTATACTTAAATATTTTCGTTTATAGGTCATACTCATAAGAAATCAAAAATTTAGTTAAAAATCTAAATCTTACTTCAAGCTGTTATTACTATAGAGATAATAAAATAGAAGGTATCTTCTTACGATTCAAGGGTAAGTATTTACTTCTTTTACGTAAACGACTTTTAGTCTTTTGTGAAATATAATTCTTCAAAAAAAAAACTTTTCTTTGTCACATTTAATTTATATTCATCCGGAGGAATAATATCTGTGGCAGTTTTTTAAATAAAATAAGTGCATACAGTAGTTCTATAATTCATAAGAATTAACTCGGAAATTTAAGAGCAAAGCAGATAAACATTGGCAAAGGTTTTCGTTTTCTTATATAGCTTATATTCATCTGAAAGAATAATATCAGTGGCAATTTTTTGAGTGAAAAAAGTATATACAGGATTGCCATAATTCACAAAAATTAAGAGCAAAGCAAATAAAATTGACAAAAATTACCAGCAACTAATGTTTTGTTTTCACTCTGATAAAAAGAATCAGTGAATTTTAAGCTATCTAATAAAACGAAAAAGTAGAATAATAAGTAAAAAGATGCAAGCTAAATCCTCTTTAGTCAAGTCTATTTTAAAAAGGATTTCATTTTTTAGTGTTATTTTAGCAGGCTTTCTAGAAAACTAACCGTTTTCTTAAGCTTCAAATTATATATATTTTACCGTTAAAGTATGTAATGCAGTTATTTCATAGAATACCTAGTTATTCCATGAAATAACTGATCGTGTCCGTTAAAGTGTGTAATATGTTATTAATTTGACACTTTAACTAGTTATTTCATAGAATAACGATCTGCAGCCCGTTAAAGTGTAAAATAATCTATACCATATATCTCGCTTTTTAGTATAAGGTGCATTTACGGTCAGGGATTTAAAAAACGTGTAAAACTCAGTGTGTTAACAAAAAATGTTTATGTTTTAGAAATAATGTTCTTTGTAATTCCAAGTGTCATTTTAGCAATCCTTCTTGTAACAAATGATTTTATGGTACGTTTCCATAAATATCATTTATACGCTGCATAAATTAGATAAATTGCTTCTTTTTCATTTTAATTGTCTATCATTAGTTTATTCATAAAATACCTAGTTATTTCATTTTAGATAAGTTGTTTATTTAGACATTAGACACTTTAACTGTCTCGCATTCGTTAATTTATAGAATACCTAATTATTCTATGAAATAACTAGCTAAAGTGTCAAATGAATAACACATTACACACTTTAATGGACACGATCAGTTATTTCATGGAATAACTAGGTATTCTTTGAAATAACTGCATTATATTCTTTAACGGTTACATATATATATTTCTATAGCTTGCAGAGCATCTTATATGCTTATAAAATCAAAACAAGACTCCAAGCGTTTCAGAATTTCATCGGTTTCGTTTATTCTCTTCACTTCACATCATAATTTGCAAACCCTTTCCAGATTTCAAAAGGTTTACAATTGATCATGAGTTATTTTACAAAATAATATTAATAAAATATGTTAATCAAAGAGAAAATTCGCTTGCTTTTATTTTTAATAGTATTTTAACAGAAATAAAAATTGTAGCAGTTATAAAATGTCTGAAAAGCAATCGTCTCTTAACAGATCATGGCATTTACCGAAAAATTATCATTTCGTTCTTTCATATAAAATGGAAGGTATCCGACTACGTTCGAAGGAAAATTATTAAAACACTGGATTAAAAAAACTATTTAAAATCATTGTTTTTATATTTATTGTCAATTATAATGCAAACTATTATAAATACAAAAAAATATTTGAAAATATAATATATTTTGAGAAATAATAAAATGTGTAGTGTATTTTAATGAAATTTAACCAAAACGGTTAACACTCTATACAAAATTGTAATACAGTAATCCTAATTTTCTTTGTACACAAGTTATATAATATAAAGATGAACGAAATGAACTAAAATTAAAAAAAAACATTTTGAGGTGCAAAGAAGTGATGGGTGAAAATATACGTATACATGCATTTTTTCTTGCATGCATTGCACTTTTGATTCCTTTCATTGTCCATATTATTTAAAACACAACCTGAAATTTTTGTGTAAATAACTATTATTTTTAAAAATAACTTTTTAACGGTGGAGAATTTTTATGAAAATTAGAGTTTTAAGAAAATTGAAGTTAAAGACAAATTCTGGCTGAAAAATATGTTGTGATTGGCAAATATCTGTCTGTCAAAATCCGCATATTTTGTCAACATCATCATTTATAATTTCAATGCCCAGTGTTTACAGTTTTTTCAAAAGTCTTACCCTTCATTATCTTTTCTGCATGTCCAACTCTTGACTTTTTAAAAGTCTATAAAGTTTTATCCATTTATTTGAGTCTTGATTCTATTTTAGCTGCTCCTCGTATTCCTTTTGGTGATCGTTTTAAAGTAACATAATTCTACCCATTGTTTGGCTCAGTATGGTCAACATCATCGCTCTTGCTTCATAAAATCCCAAGCAAAATCAAATCAAATACTACCAGGATTCTCTGCCCAGTTCTTGTATTTAAAGAGTAATATGCTATACGCTTATTGCAATTCATAGAAATTATAAATTTTTGAATTGTTAAATCTTTTTAATTATAATTTTAATCATTATCACTTAAATTATGAAACTTTTGATTACAATTATAAATATTGAAATTAATCGTATTTGATGTTCATTTATGAATTTTGTTTTACTTATCTCTATTACTAATTCAAATGAACATAAATGCATGGTTGTGTGTGAGCCCAATGCCAAAGGACTCTGTGTTCTTGGGCCAGAAAAGTCAAAACAAATCAAAATCAAATCCCCATAATACCAGGACCACGATGGCTAGCTTCGTAATCGGAGGGTTTCAGGTTCCAGACCCCATTCCACCGAAGACCTTTTGTGTAAGTGGGTCTGGTGTACGCTAAATCAGGTGAAACATCTTCCTGTTGGTATTTTGAAGAAGTTTAGAGAGAGGAAGGTGTCGACTTCGACATTTGACTTCGGTTCAAAATTACTAGGTCTATCCCAAAATATCCCTAATGTTGCTCTAAAGAGGGACTTTAACATAACTAAACTAAACTAAACTAAACTAAACTCACAATATCAGCGTTTATTTCCGTTTCACCATAATTCCAGGTAATTTGATAATGAATTTCAACACACTTTAAGTTACTTGTATTCAATAAAGTAATTTTGGAGGATTCTTCTATTGCCCTTAGTATATTTAGAGATCATAAAAAAAATGAAAATACAACACAAATTAGCCACACTGGTGTCTTTGGAAAGGTTAAGGACAAGGAAGACTCATATGCAAGCTCGAAGTGTTCACAACACTATTACATACAAAAGAGCAAAACATATAGTCTTATGATAATAAATAATTTACAAAAGTAGATAGTCTTACGATAATAAATAATTTACAGAAAAACACAATAGATAGTCTTATGATAAAAATAAATTTACAAAAGAACAAAATAGATAGTCTCAAGATAAAAATAAATTTACAAAAGAACCAAATAGATAGTCTTATGATAAGTAATAATTTATGAGATACAAAATCAGATGAAGAAAGAGAAAAATATCTGAAAAATTCGTCAACATTCTCGCAAATATCTGATCTGTAACAAATTGCGCTTCTTTTAGCAGAATATTCCGTGATTTCTTACATTTCATTTGGACTCAACTATGTCCAAACTATTTTATTATTATGTGAAATCTTGAACTCTATTCTTGAAACTCGTTGAAATCATCCAATAAAAGCGATACTGGAAGAACTTTTATTTCTTTCTGTAATTTTTTCAAAATATCAAAGTGATTATTCTAACATGTTGAAAAACTGGAGTTGACACTTTGCTTTAAATTTCCTTTTTCATAATGGCGATTTCTCTTTGAATTTCAATTATTTAAAAAACTTATCATGTTACGTCTTTATATGCCCCCAGAATAATACATATGTACTACTTTGGACTATCGAAAAACGGAACATTTAACCTGAATTCTAACCTCACCCAAAATATCGATTTTTAAATGAAATTAAACAATCAAAAAGAAAAAAAAATGTAATAAAGTCTCTCTATAAAAAACACGCATTTGTAAGCGTTAATTTAAATACATACAAAATATGAAACCTAAAGAAAAGTACAAAGCAGACATTGTACTACAATCGAAGCACATTCAGTTAAAAAAAAAAAAAAAAAAAAAAAAAGGAAATCGAAAGAAAAGCCCAAAACAGGCATTGTGCTACAATCAAAGTACATTCAGTAAAAAACAAAAAGGGAAACCGGAAGAAAAGCGCAAAGCCGACATTGTGCTATAATCGGAGCATATTCAGTAAAAAACGGTATATTCAGTAAAAACAAAAAGAAAACCGAAAGAAAAGCGCAAAACAGGCATCATGCTGCAATCGAAATACATTAAGTAAAAATGGTTTCATGTTTCGAGCTTAAACATACTAAATAAATTTGATTTAAGCCTCTTTCTGATTATACTAAGCTGTACTATTAAATATTATCAAATCTATGAGATAAAATGAATTCGAACTGAAAATGGGCGAAAGAAAAAAAAAATATTTGTAATTCTAAATAATTTTGTTGGTGCCATTCTTCTTTTCTGTCACTTACTAATTTTTTTTAAAAAAAAGTCTATCATTTGATTAAGAGGTTTCAGACATGGAGCTTCGATTGTTTACACAGATGGGATGCTATTTTTTAAATCTTATTTATTTGTTATCCTTCTAATTTCTTTGTGTAGATACAAAATCAAAGAAAAAACTTTTTTTTTCAAGAGCCACAAATTTTGATGTTTTGTAAGATAAATTACGAATAAGTTAAGCCAGAATCGATTTTTTTCTTTACACTAACTATTTTAGGACGCACTATGTCTTCTTTGTAGTGACCAAAGAAATCCGAATTTGCTAGTGATTTTTCTAAAGTGCTAGTGATTTGTTGCTCGTTACTCAACGGGGAACAGAACCCATGAACAACATCAAACAGTTATATATCTATTCTTGTTTTTAAACTAAAATCTAATTATTTACGAACAAAGAATGCATGGGAGACTGAAATTTCTAGTCT
The DNA here is from genome assembly GCA_026543055.1 of Argiope trifasciata. NCBI lineage: Eukaryota > Metazoa > Arthropoda > Arachnida > Araneae > Araneidae > Argiope > Argiope trifasciata. The sequence goes on from JAPMOQ010055722.1 coordinate 30,221, forward strand.
GTGGTAAATAAAAAATGATTCTTTTGCTTTCCTCAGAGAAATAACTTCTTCTTCAAGACATTTTACCCATCGATACTAAAAATAAGAGAATTTTTAATATATTGTTTTATTAAAACCCATTACCCAATTTTTCAGTATTAAAAAAATGGTGCCAAAATTGCGTCACTGTAACACAGCATTGTAACTTTATTAACACAAACACAAAGCATTCAAACCGATAACTTAATTGGATTTCTTTTAATCATGTATCGAAACAATGCCGAAATTTCAGGTCCATATGCAACATGTCTTGAAAACAAATTACAGCGACCAGCACAAACTGATGCAGTAAAGCAACACAAGCAGAAGTTGCTGAACTCAGGACCGGCCATCTGGGGGTGAGGTGGATGCCCTACGACTGAGGGGGTCCCCACAGTTATGAGACTTAAAATAGTGTTCTGAACAATAATAGCTTTTACACTTACTGAAAGAATGCAAAATTGTTTCCATGTGACTGGCTTAGAGTTGACTGATGCCGTTATTAGGCAATGATCATGGTGATACTTAAAAAAAGGGGGGAGAGTTGATTTATAAATAAACAAATCCCTTTCAGACATGTTAAATTGCTCATACAAAAAGTAAAATGAAGATAAATTAAATGATAAATTCAATAGCAATGCACGTTGCATTAATTCTTCATCGGCCATGAATGGAATGAAAAAACTAAAGAAGAAATTTGAGTTTTGCAAAATCTTAAATTTACAACTACAGCAACAAAACACAATACAACAATAAAACACACTACAACAGCAAAACAAACAGCAACAACTTAAAACAAACTACAACAACTTAAATTTAGCAGTCGGTGGATTTGGATATATACGAAGTTCATAGCATATATTATAGTCTTGTGCAAATATGTAAAATAAGTAAGTAGATTTACAATCACTTATCTCACTTGTTAGGTAATAGTTTATAACAATTGGACAACTCATTTTATAAACTACTTAATACTGTTAGATATAACCATGTTAACTAACGCCTAAGGAAATATTCTTCTGGGTGTAAAAAAAAGAAAATACTAAATAAAAATTATAATGAGTTATTTCTAAATGTATTAACATTATTAAAGCTTTTCTTTACGTTGTCAGTTACTACAGCAAGTGCTAAGCGCTCTACCAGCAAATTAAAACTAATTAATAATTATCTTTGGTCAAGCATGCGTTCAGAACTCTTAAAAGCTCTTGTTTTATTAACCCATTAATGCCTACTGTTCAATTTTTGGAACACCCCTCACATAAAAGGTATTTAGAAATTTCATTACAGAAATTATTATAGAAATTTCATGCAAACATTCCAATTTTTTAACCTTAGGCATAAATGAGTTAAGTATCAAAAAGAAATAGCAAAAATTTGTAATTTTTCTGAAGTAAATGATGTATTAACCCCAAAAAATTATCACATTAAATAAACATGCATTAATAATATGAGTTCGTGTTTGTATATATTTTATAAAACTTCGCAAGCAATTAAGGCCCTAAATGGCCTCTTGCATCGGGGGCCCCATCAGAGAGAAGGCCGGCACTGACTGACCCACACAAGCAGAAGTTACTGAACCACACCCAACAACTGGATTAATGAATTCACCCAAGAAACCTGGATCGATCAAGTGAGCATTAAAACTTTCGATACTGGAAGCAGTTCTAAGAACTAGGTCTGTCTCTCTATTGACTTTATACCCTTACACAACATCGTAATTACAAAGAAAAGGGAGAAACATTGCTGGAAACTCGTGGCTTTCGTGACACCTGCCTGAGCTAAGAGCTAACGCCAACTCGAAATCCACTTAGAAAGCTATCTGACGTCTGGGCACGGAACGGCGCTCTCATGACTTTTGATGACTTTGTTATATAAGGCTTTTTCAGGCAGTTGTGTCTGTAGGCTCTATATCAGGTGGTATGTTTGCGGAAGTAAGGAAACACGGATATGATTTGTCCTTTTTTGTAAAGGCCCTGATAATTCCGAGCAACGAGGATGGTTTCTAAGTCAATGCGCCTGAGTGTCTCGATTTCTTGTCCATCAAGACAGAACAATTTTCTTTTTTTTGTATTGTATTGAAGGAGGTTACTGAGCACAATTTCAACTTTAACGCCCATTTTCAGAAGACCTGTCTTTGAAAGCATAAGACCATTACAGATCATTTAAGAGTGGCCATTCTAAGAGAGGCCTGTGAATTTCTTATTTCCGACCAAAGCAAGAAGTGAAGGAAAATACACTGTCTTACTAAATATTAGAATTCACTTTTTAAAACAATGCGATTTTTTTAGTGTTTCAATAAGTAGTGTGGGTGTTTTTCATTTTTAAGTTTCAATAAGTAGTGTGGTCCTCTCTTAAGTGATCTTTTACAGTTAAAGATCACTTAAGAGAGGCCATCGACCAAACCAAGAAGTGAAGGAAAATTCACTGTCTTACCATATATTAGAATTCAATAAAAAATGAAAAGGTTTTTAAAAATACGCTTTTTGTGTTTTAATAAGTAGTATAGTTTTTTTTCACTTTAATGACTTTTTACAATTAAATATAGGCCAAGTGTATCCATCGACCAAACTAGGAAGTGAAGGAAAATTCACTGTTCTAACAAATGTTAAAATTCAATAAAAAAAATGTGCTTTTTTTAGTGTTTCAAAAAGTAGTATGGGTTTTTTTTCCTTTTTGATGGCTTTTTACGATTAAAGATCGGTTTAGAGTGGCCATCAACCAAACAAAAAAGTGAAGGAAAATTCACTATCTTACTATTAGATTTCAATAAAAAAATGGAATGATTGAAAAAATGAGCTTTTTTTAATGTTCAAACAGAAGTGTTTTTTTTTTAATTAAAAAGATAGGCATTGAATCAAAATCTGAAAACTGTGTGGTGTTGAAACAAATACTCGATAAAGTTTTAAACTTTAATCTAATTGTCCGATGTGACAAAAACTTATATGAACGGTAGCGCGTATCTGTAAAATATAAATATGTAATTTGCAGAGACCTATTAACGCCACAAACATACGACTACAACTGAAAGTAGATCAAAGGGTGGAGGTCAAATAGCCAAAGACAGACGTTCCCAGTGCCACCAGATCTGAAGGTAGAAAACGAAATTAATCTCTAGTGTATCTCTAACATACGCTCGCCCGCTGGAAGGTTAACTAAATTGTAAAATATTAAATATTATTGCTTTCTGGAAAATCAGTTGTAAAAAAATTGTAAATGTCTAGCACATTAAAAAGTGATCAAGACATCGCTTACAATATTTCGTCTTTAAATATATGCTTTCTGGAAAATCAGTTGTACAAAAATTTAAATGAAGCAATAACGGGAAATATTTTGAAAATATATATAGGAAAGAAAATATAAAGAGATTAAAAAACTAGAAAATATAAATAAACACACCATAACATCGGATGGACGTTTGGCCGGCCCCGACGGATTTAATGTGCACCAGACCCATCTGCACGGCGGTTCTTTGGTGGCTTTAGGTCTCGAACATGCACCCGTCCGGTTCCGAAGCCAAGATTTTACCATGAGGCCTACGCTCCCGTGGAATGGTGAAAAATATTCAGTATTAAATTTCATACATAATCTGTACATGAAGGGTATATGCCATATGAGTTTGTAAAAGATTTATTTTTCATTAAGTTAGATTTTAGAATTATGATAGTTTAGTCGATTTTGACGTTATCTTATATCTGTTTTGGTATAGAATCTCTTATTTGTGGATAATAAGAGAGATTCACTTAAGCTCACGCATCATAATAGCGATGCGTGGAGGTGGGGATTTGACCAATGACCGGTTCAATGATGAACAGGATTCCATGAATAGGGAAATCGGGCCTTAAATTTGAGATCTTCCATTCTCAAGGTCTTATTACAAGACTACCAGACTCTGTAGTAGGTATGATAAATGAATCAATTGTTTTAATAGTATCATAAACTAAAATTTCAATCAGATACTTGAGTGAATCAGATACTTAATCGTAATTTCAATTAGATAAGATACAAAGCGATTATAAATGAATTTACGAATTTCCAGCTCTATAAAAAAGGAACTATTGTTTAGAATAACTTGAAATATGACTTGAAGCAATGTGAATATGTTTTGAAAGAAAAAAAAAACTTCTAAATTTACTGGTGGTTAGCACCTTGAAGATCATTATGAAGAAGATTCATAAAGGAAAAATTGCTATTCAGAGGAATTTATCATATGACCTTGGTGAATAACGGAATACTATCGACTATAAGAAAACACTAGACTGATGAAGGAAAATTTGAATATTCGTTTTAAGAAGTAATAATGTATGTGAACAGTAAACAACATGTTCAGTAGCATCACAAAAAGATAGCCCTTATACAAATTCCTAAGAAATATTTAATATCTCGATCGCCTATGACAGCAGTAATTTTTTTCTTCAAACAAATCCCCTTTGCTTCAACTGTTAAATTTTTATATCTCATTGCCTAGTGATTTTTAAATGTCAATGTTTTAAAGTAGCATCTTTAATTATAAAGTCGTATTTATTTTTTTAAAAAAAACCTCGTTTCATAGTTAAATTTGACACACGCATAAACGCACAAAAGAAAACAATTCGAAAATTATCATTTTATAAAGAAAGATTGGAACAATCGTAAACAAAATTTTGCAAACATTTAATTCTTGTCTTATTTCGAAACAGTATCTAAGGTAGTAAAATAGAAACTATCTATTTCGGTAAATGGATTTATATCTGAAATTCTGAAGAACTCATTTCGAAAACGCATGCTTGGAAATTTAAACTCCCCTGCAACTTTTAATCATATTTATCCTTTAAAAGCAGCACACAAAACTTAATTTGAAAGAAACATTATAAGAAATGAAAAAATATTGAATAAAATCTCTTGTAAAGAAACAATTA